>VDFB02078841.1:0-42804 GCA_007258455.2 Sequoia sempervirens | reverse complement strand
CTAACCACACCTCACAACTTTTAGTAGTAGAGGAGAAACATTTGAGAGATGTCAAATTAATTTGGATCTACATCATGACTACTATGAGGTAACATGACCTAATGTTGATGGAAATTATGGAGTGATGGGACATGGAAACCTCTACCTTCCATCTTCTAATGAAAGAGGTGATAGTGACATTGGAGAATGTGTATCACATTCTATGATTACCTAGATAATGTAAGACTATAACACTTGAGCAGGGAGGACACCACAGGATATAGTAACTAATAGATACCAAATGATGGCAAAGGGATAAAAATATATATGATGGATTCTCTACAGATTCATATACATCTCCATCCTTTGTGACACCTTGATTGTGACCATAACACTAACAGTAGCATTATATAGATGAGGCACACACCTTCATGGGGGCCTTGTACACACCATATGGGCTATAGAGGATCACCACACCATGTCAGTTGGGGGGAAAGAATTCACCTCTACTATGATCTTGTAAAATATGTACACTATGAGAGATAGATCCTGAGGACATGCACCCTTCTCCAAGTTAGGGAATTCATGCACATCACTTTCACATGCCCACAGGATATCCAATATATATACCATGGAGACATCCTCAATCCTATCCATACTCATTGAAGAGACCATGGAAACACATAAATTTCCTTTATTGGTGCATCATATTTGATTGATTAGACACTACATATGTGATTTGGAGACCATACAATATATTACATCCCTAGACAGGCTCATCACAAAAGCTTTCTAGGATGTAGTATGATAGATTTCTTGGTGTTTTCTATGAGTATATTTCCATGCCATTATATTATGATTGAGTTACTAGACAATTTGGTCACCCTCGGGAAGTTCCCATCCTCCAACCAACCTATCTCATATTGACTCATAGTGGCACTAGACCCTAGGACGTGGCTCACCTGATAATCATGGAAATCCCTTTGAGAGACTCTGATATTATGATATTCATTGGAAATATTTGTAAAAATCATAAATCTAGCAAACCACTTCGAGGGGGTGACCTTCAATAATTAGATAATAATATATAGATTTAATATTATGTAATATGATGATATGGGAAAGAGTTTAGTTCCTTATTTAAAAGATAAACTATGTAGGGACTTGCCCCTTCATCCTAATTAAGAGGTACTAATATATTAACTAATATTTATGTTAGTGTTAAGCATGCCACAATTATTTATCCTTAGGAATATATAATTTATGATTAGGAATATATGATATTAGGATCATAACATTTCCTTCCCCTTTAGAAAAGCATTATCCTGAATGCTTAGCAACTATACAATACTTTATATGAATCATTCATCATTTCATGTTGCATCTTCAATTGGAAAATTATTCCACTTGATTAGGAATTTTGAGGTGTCTCTATATTCCAATATGATTTTGGAAATTCCATGATGTTTTGTAAATTTTGTATGAATACTTTTTCCACGATGTTAGTGGAAAATAGATGATAGAGTCAAAAGAAAATGTATTTTTAATTAGTTTATCCACAAGATAGATTACATCTATATTATTTATCTTTGGTAGCCCAATAATAAAGTCCATTACTATTTTTTCTAAGTGTTATATTGGAATTCCTAATATTTGAGAGAGGCCTAGAGGATTTATTATTTCCCTTTTAGTTTTTTGGCATATCAAACATTCTACCATAATTTTCTGGATATTCACTTGAATACCTTGCCAAAAGAAAAATCTATTTATAGGATGATAGGTATCAACAAATATTCTTTATTAGATTGTTAGACCCAAAAATACTCTCTTCTTGGGGTCCATCTTAACACCTTTAGATGACACAAAATTTCCAAAGTATTTTAAAAATTTCACCCTAAAGACATATTTGGATTGTTTTGCATAGATTTTATGTTCTTCTAATTCATTAACAATAGAAATATGAAACAGATATTTATAATACATTTTGTTTAGCTTCTTGTAATGTGAGCACATTTTTCATGTATCATCCTTTTTTGTTAAGCACAAGCATATTGGATGAAAATGGTTTTTTTTGGGGATAAATAATGCTTCCTAGTATTAATTTAAGGTCATGATTATGGTCTCCAATTAGAGGTACAACCTTGGATTCTTGAAATAATTGTTGGTGGTATTGAATAATCTCTTGAATTTTTGGTTTATATTGAATTATAAAATTGTGTTCTTCTATAAAATGTAATTGTGCACCTATATTATAAGAACCTTTTTTGATCAATTTCTCCATCCTATGGGAGATAATGATTTCACTTGGTGGTGATTTTATTTCTAGAAGTTAATATTTTTTCTAATGTATCCTAAAATCCATGTATATGTCTTGAAAATTTAAAGATATTGTTCCTAATTACTTAAGTTATTGCACACCCAAAACTACATCCACTTGCCTAAGAAGGATAGCAAACATTTCATAATATAGTTGATAATTTACCATTGAGAGTTTTATATGATGGAATTTATCACCACAAGGTAGTTGTTTCACATCAGCTATCATGACTTGAAGATTTGAGACTAGATAAACAAAATCATTGAGCTCATTAGATAATCTTCTATCAAAAAAGTTATGTGTACTACTAGTTACTTTGAGTGCTTATGGTGCATTTGTTCCATTCAATGTATGTAGGGAGATAGTAATACTTTATTTTTCCTTGTAATTGTCATTCTTAAGTTTTATCTTTGATTATTGAGTAGATACTTCTCCCTCTTCTTCAACCTTGTTCTTTTTCTCCCTACTAGAACACTTACGACTCCTTTACCATTTTCTATCAAAATTACAACATAGCTCTTTTTCTCTTTTCTCTATCTCTAGTTCAGGAGAGAGATTAGTAATTTATCTTAGGTTAAAGAATTTTTCCATGTTTTTGTTAGTAGGATTAGTCACATTTTTATTAATTACTCTCATGGTTTCACCTTGGGTTGTTTTTTATTTATTAATATGCAATTCTTGTTTCATATATTTCCTAACTAGAAAATTTTCCAACAAAAGAACCTCATGTTCAAATTGGTCCTTAATTTCATTGATGTACATTTTCAGCCTTTGGTAAGGTGTCACCTCAAAATCTCTATCTCAAATGCTCAAAATTATGCTCAACCAAAGACCTTAATTGTTTAATATTTTTTAGTTGGGTAGAATAGCTTTCAATGCATGGTTACTCATAAAAGGTTGCGAGTTATTTATTAACTTATTTCAAACTAAATATTTATCCTTGTCTATCACTCATATTCTATTTGTACCATTGGTAAGGTCTTAATTCTAAATATAGTAAATCTATGTCAACCATGGAATTATTTGGTATATTTTGAAGTTTAAATTGTTGTTCTATGAGGCTTATCAATTGAATTGCATTTATACCATCAAATTTATGAATGCTTATTCTTTGTGGGTATAATTGTTGACCCTGAAAAGGTTCTATATCTTGATTTGGTTTATTAAGGTTGTACCCACCTTGGTGATTTTTTGGATTTTAATTATGATACTAATTCCTTCACAAACCTATCTAAACCCTTGTTTAATGATTTTATGAATGTGTCAAAGATTTTTTATTTAATGAAATGTATCATTATTTCATATTCTTGAAAAATCATTCCTCAATTTTAAGTGGTGGAAAATCAAATGGGTCCTTAGATTTTGTATGTGTAGAATGTTCATGTAATCCTAAAGATGATATGGCTTTAATTTTATTTTTATTTAAAGATTTTTGAAGGTAGGAAATTATTTGGAGGGAATTTGATACTTTAGTTTGGAATAAACCTAGACCACTAAATTAAAGAATATATTTTATGTCTAAAATTAAATTTCAAAGAACTAACCCTACCTATACCTAAAAATTTAGATAAATTGTAGCCTATAGAGAAAATTAATGAAAATTTGACTAAATTTTGACCACTAAATAAGAGACTCTATTTTATTTCTAATATTAAATTACAAAGAACTAACCCTACCTAATTTTAATAATATTTCTGAAATTTTAAAAATTTAACAAATTCTTAAAATTGTGGCCTATAGAGAAAATTAATGAAAAACATAAAATAATAAGAAAATTTCAGAAAACTTACCTTGAAAGCCTTTTTTTTTAAGATCCTAACTATGTCATACCTCAAAAAAAAGAAAAAACAAATCAAATTTCATTTTGGTTTGGTGGTTATGGTGGAAACCAAAATGTTGACCCAAATCATAGCTCTAATACAACTTGTTATGATATTCCTTTGAAATATTTTTAAAAATCAGAAATATAGTAGACCACTTTGAGGAACTAACCTCAAATAATCCTATAATAATATGAATTCAATATTGTGTGATATGATGATATGAGAGAGAGTTCTATGTAGGGACATACCCCTTTATCCTAATAAAGAGGTATTAATGTAGTAGCTAATATTTATGTCAAGGTTAATCATGCCACAAGTCTTTATCCTTAGGAATATATCATACTAGGATCAAAAAAATTGATGATGAGGAGTGAGACATGCATGATGTATCTGATACAAACAATGTTAGAGTGATAAATTCATATACTAGACAGTGGGATACTACACATCTAGATCTTGTATTTCTTATGGACCATGGATAAAACATTTCAAGGACTATGAGGATGATGAGGAGGAAAATCGTGATGTAGGTAGAGATGGTGTTAAGGAGGGTCAACCAACAACATCAAGTAGAGATCCAAAGGAGCAAGAAGAGGTTGGTGATGCCTTAAGGAGAGACCTAGGTCTTTCCCTTGTGTATCCTGAGTACAACCTACTATGCTAGATAGATCAAGAATATACAAGCATAGGGAGTAGAGTAGAGTTGATGAGACCATGCCCCTAGCCTGATGATCAAGCATATAAACAGTTATAGTTGTCTCATGTATGGATCCCCACTAGTGAGTTAGCAATCCAATTAAAGTAATACACTTTGATTTTTATTTTGTAGTTTAGTAGATGCTTCTCTTAATATTTGATTTATAGTTATATGATGATGTTATCTAAAAATATTTTATGTTTTTCTATTTGCAATCAGGACTCGATATTTTCTCAACTTTATGGGTTGAGTGATGATAGAGATAGTTTCTAATGTGTAGCTATGTCAACTTGTATAGGCTGATTATAGAGTATAGCAAAGCATATGGATTCATGTCAATGTCTTTGAGCCTATAACACAATTTATAGTTTCATACACCTAAGCTTAGAGAGAGAGATTGAGCTACCATCAACAATCATGTATAGATGATCCTTCAAGAAGAACTAGATAGAGTACAAGCTAAGAGAGAATAATTTTAATAGCATTAACTAGAGGCATGCGAGACCAATGTAGAGCTTATAGGTGATATCAAAGTTGTACATGAATGATGAAGTTATAGGACCTACTCACAATCTACCATCTCTCACACACCACATTTTGGTAGCATGGTGATATGTAGATGTATATGAGTCTTATAATGTATTATATGAATATTTATATTTGTTACACCTATTTTTTATGGAATATAATTTAACTAACATTATCTACTATATTTCCCTAATTAAATGTAATTATGGTTAAATTTAGCATTTGTATCACTTAGATACACTTTCTAATTAATGAAATAATCCAATCGATATTATTCACTAAATACAACAATGATTTAATCAATACATGTGATAGATGTGATATAACTAAACAACCTAGTAATATTATTTAATTAAATACAACATATCTTTGTTAGCACACACATATTAAACTAAATAAAATTATGATATAATTTGAAAAATTAAATACTATAATGATCTAATTAACATAGTTCATAAATTACTAAATTGTATGTCAATAATTAATTATCAATCATTAAGAAAACTACTCTAAAATTTAAGGAACACCTAATGTTTTTCATGAATGAGTTAATGCAAAAATAGAAAATAAAATTATTCTATCTAATCTACCTTCTCAAATACTAGCATATCATTTAGTAAATGAATCTAAGCATAAAATATACACAAATACATAGAGTTAATAAGTCCTTTAAGATAGGCTTTAGTCTAGGTTAAACTTCCCTTTTTTCTTGACACAACATTCACATTGTGTTGATTTTCAACAAGCACTAGATTACCTATATCAAGAATGAATGCTAGATGAGACATTCATTGTATCTACATTGAAGACCTTTGTGATAGGCTTGTAGATGTTTGGGAGCACTAATACGTTATTCATCAAGCGTATCATGTTGTTGAATTGTTTGTTCTCTATGATAATTATCATCTAGGATTCCTTTGAGAGAATTCCTTAACAAAGGAATCTCTAATGCCAAAGGAGAACAACCTGAGCTAGAATTCATGGTTGTAAAAATAATAGTTTAGTAAGCTTATAGTGTGTAAGAGAGTTGAGTGTGCCAATATTTACTGTGTTGCAATTTGTAGACAAAATCATCATTCTCTGACAACTAAAAACCTTCTGGCTTCAATAACAGGCTATGTTTTATTTGTATCAGATTTGACATCCATTTGATATACTTTAAAATTTTATACACAAATTAAGAAACATTCATTAGTTTAGCGCAATTGAGTAAAATTTTTTTCAACAATTCTCTAATAGTATATCCTTCTTAATACTAATACTGTTTTGTGCTTTCTGATCATAACTCATTCATTCAACTTGTTTCTAACATGATTTTATGCCAATCATACTTCGATTGATGGTATAGAACACCTCTGTTTTGTTCTTTTCAATCTAATCATCTCCTCCATCGCTTCTGACGAAGCTATTCTCAGCTTCATCAAAACTCTGTTATTTCATTCGGAGATTAAAGAGAGCAGGTGTTTACTTAGCCTGTCTCTTGTAAGTCTTCCTCTTAGTCTAATCTCTAGATTCTGTCAACATCATTTGATCTACATGATGATATTTTTGCACGTATTTTGTAGGAGCACGTTTAAACTCTTGCTCATTCTCTTCTTCTTTTTCTTCTTCTTCAACTCGTGCACCTATGTCATCTTCATCTAACTCACTTTCAAGATTGTTTCTGCTAGGATGACCCTAATTTGCACTTTCATCAACCCTGACATGTACACTCTCTACAATTCTATGCAATATTTTATTGTAACACTTATAAGCTTTGCTTTAGTTGAAATACCCCAAGAATATCCCCTCATCACATCTTGACTCAAAACTTTCTAAGTCATCATCTTCTCTTTTAATATAGCACTCACTGCCAAATACCTTGAGATGCTTTACTGATGCAGGTCAACCAAACCATAATTCATATGGCATTCTACCACTGTTAGATCTTATAAGTGCTATGTTCTAAATGTATACAACAATTTGTACTGCTTCTTTCCAAAATATATATGCCAAGTTTGCATCATTCAACATAGCTATGCCCATCTGCTTCACAATTTTTTTTCTTCTCTCTACCATGCCATTTTGTTGTGCTGTTCTTGGGGCTGAATACTGAAACTCAATTCCATGATCTTCACAATATTCCATGAATTCTCTTGACATGAATTCTCCACCTTTTCCTAACCTAATAAATATTTTGTACTAGCTTCTTATAACTTTTATATGCTTTAAAAGCCTTATCCTTCTCCCTCAAAAATGTGACGTATGCCATTCTGGTATAGTCATTAATCAACAATATGAAATATCTTTCTCCTTGAAGGGATCTTGTCCTCATTGGACCATATAGACTAGTATGGATTATTTCGAAGGATTTCATAGTAAAGTAATCCTTTGTGGGAAATTTAGACTTTGTTTGGTTTCCTTGTTGACAACCTTGATAGATGGCATTATTAGGCTTTGCAATCTTAGGCATATTTCTAATAAGGCCTTTTGAACTTATTTTCACCATGGTGCCAAAATTTACATATCCTAGTCTTCTATGCCACAATCAACTTTCATCTACTTGAATGATTAGACATGTTCGGCCTTCCACTTCACATAGATTGTAGAGATTACTATTAGTCTATATCCCTTGAGCAATTGTTTTACAATTCAATCTTATCTTGCAGCCTTCATAATCAAATACGCATTTGTATCCACTATCACACATTTGGATGATGGTAAGAATATTGTGTTTTAGACCCTCCACATAGAGCACATCTTTAGTTTTTCTCTTTCCATCTATGCTCAGAATTCCTTTACCATGAATCTTGACAATAGTATTATCACCTAGACTTACTGAGCCTCCTTTTTTCATTTCAATGTTAATGGATTTTTTTTATCTCCAAAGGAAATACATTAATATTGAAATAAAAAAAGGAGGCTCAATAATTCTAGGTGATAATACTATTGTCAAGATTCGTGGTAAAGGAATTTTGAGCATAGATGGGAAGAGAAAAACTAAATATGTGCTCTATGTGGAAGGTCTAAAACACAATCTTCTTAGCAGCATCCAGATGTGTGATAATGGATACAAAGTTGTATTTGATTCTAAAGGATGCAAGATAAGATTGAATGGTAAAGCAATTGCTCAAGGGACAAGGACTAATAGTAATCTCTACAATCTATGTGAACTAGAAGGCCAAACATGTCTAATCAGTCATGCAAATGAAATTTGGTTGTGGCATAGAAGACTAGGACATGTAAATTTTGACAAGATGGTGAAACTAAATTCAAAAGGCATGGTTCAAAATATGCCTAAGATAACATCATCTATCAAGGTTTTCAGCAAGAAAAGCAAACAAAGTCTAAATTTTCCACAAAGGATTACTATACTATGAAATCCTTGGAAATAATCCATATTGATCTATGTGGTCCAATGAGGACAAGAGCATTTCAAGGAGAAAGATATTTCATGTTTTTGATTGATGACTATACCAAAATGGCATATGTCACATTTTTGAGGGAGAAGGTTGAGGATTTTAAAGCATTTAAAAGTTATAAGAAGCTGGTAGAAAATATGACTAGGAGAAGAATCAAATGTCTCAGGTCAGATAGAGGTGGAAAATTCATGTCAAGAGAATTCATGGAATCAAACGCCAGTATTCATCCCCAAGAACACCACAGTAAAATGGTGTGGTAGAGAGAAGAAACAAAATTGTGAAGGAGATGGCCAGAGCTATGTTGAATGAGGAAAACTTGGTAGATACATTTTGTAAAGAAGCAGTGCAAACTCCTGTATATATTTAGAATAGAGCACTTATAAGATTTAACAGTGGTAGAATTCCATATGAATTATGGTTTGGTTGGCCTGCATCAGTCAAGCATTTCAAAGCATTTAGCAGTAAGTGTTATATTAAAGGAGAAGATGGCAACTTATGAAGTTTTGAGTCAAGATGTGATGAGGGGATATTCTTGGGGTATTCCTACTAAAGAAAAGCTTATAAATGTTATAATAAAATATTTCATAGAATTGTAGAGAGTGTACATGTTAGGGTTGATGAAAGTACAAATCAGGGTCATCCTAGCTGAAACAATTTTGAAAGTGAGTAAGATGAAGATGACATAGGTGCACGAGTTGAAGAAGAGGAACAAGAAGAAAAGAATGAGCAAGAGGTTGAACGTGCTCCTACAAAATATGTGCAAAAAGATCATCCTGTAGATCAGATAGTTGGTGACAAGAATGCAGGAGTGCAGACTAGAAGGAGACTTGCAAAGGAAAAGGAACAAATAAACTTTGTTCGCTTGTCTTAGATTGAACCAACAATTTTTGATGAACCTAGTAAGGATGAAATTTGGTTAAGAGTAATGAAAGAGGAACTCAATCAGATTGAAAAGAACAAAACATGGTAATTGGTTCCTAGACCATCAAGCAAGAATATAATTGGCACAAAATGGGTATTCAAAAACAAGCTAAATGAAGATGGATTTGTGGTAAAAAACAAAGAAAGATTAGTGTGCAAAATATACACAAGTAGAAGGAATTGATTTTGAAGAAACGTTTTCTCCAGTTGCATGATTAGAAGCTATTAGAATGTTTCTTGCATTTTTTGAGTATAAATGTTTTAAAGTATATAAAATGGATGTAAAATATGCATTTTCAAATGGAAACCTTGAAGAGGAATTATATATTGAGCATCCATATGGTTTTCAGTTGTCATAGAATGATGATTATGTCTACAAATTGAGGAAAGCATTGTATGGTTTGAATCAAGCATCAAGGGCTTGGTATTCAAGATTAGATCAATATCTACAACAATAAGAATTCAAGAAAGGTTGTACTGATAGCAATCTATATCTCAAATCTAAGGGTAAGCAAATGATCATTATTGTATTTTATGTAGATGATATTATATTTGGTGGTAGCAGTGATGTAATGTGCAAAATATTTTCCACAAACATGCAAGATGAGTTTGAAATGTCCATGTTAGGAGAACTCATTTTTTCTTAGTTTGCAAATGACACAAACTGATAAATGTATTTTTATATCACAAACCAAGCATGCAAAAGAAATGCTTAAAAAGTTTGGCGTGGAACATTGTAAACCAGTCAGTACTCCCATGGTTACTGGCTACAAGTTGAGTAAATTAGATGATTCACCTAATGTAAATCAGACTTTGTATAGATCAATGATTGGAAGTCTACTATATCTAACTGCATCAATGCTTAATATAATTCAAGCAGTTAGTATGGTATCTTAGTTTCATGCAGAACCAAAAGAATCACACGTCAATGCAATATAGAGAATCTTTAGATACATCAAAAGTACTATTGACTATGGTTTATGGTATTCCAAATGAAAACATTTCACATTAACAACATATATAGATGTGGATTGGGTAGGTAGTGTGGATGAAATAAAGAGTACCAATGGAGGAGCATTCTTCTTGGGGAACAAATTGGTTTCTTGGATAAGAAAAAAATAAGAGTTTATTAGTCTTTCTACTGCAAAAGAAGAATATGTTACAACAACCGCATGTTACACTCAAGTCTCATGCATGAAACAAACATTAAAGGACATCAAGGTAGAGTACAATGAGCCCATTTCAATTTTTTGTGACAATTCAAGTGCCATTAATATCTCAAAGAATCTAGTGATGCACTCTAGAAAAAATCAAATATCAATCAAGTATCACTTCATTAAAGAAAAGGTTGTAGATAAAGAAGTCAACATGGAGTATATTCCCACCAAGAAACAAGTGGCTGATATATTTACAAAACCCCTTCCTACATAGTAGTTTGAATACCTGAGGCAAAAGATGGGAGTAGTTTCTACCACCTCATATCACTAAACTCTAGTGATAGGGAATGTATCTAGGGGGAGCTTCATTGATCAATTTTTCAACCCTAGTTAAGATCAATTTGATCAAGTCATGAAAATTGTAGAGTTTAAAATTGGAGCATTATTAATGACTTGATGGTTGTAGTGTTCAAAATTGAAGCCTTTCTTCAGGGGGAGTGTACCCTTTTCCATTGATTTCAAAGGGGGAGAAATGTGATTATAAACAAATGAGATGAGATGTATGTCATAGGGGGATTTGTAGTGTTACAGTGTGTTAATCAAAACGACGCTGAATTTCAGTGGTGCCTAATTGAATAGTTAAATTTTTTCCATCAATGCCAAAGGCGGAGATTGTTGGACTATTGTTGTCATTAATGTCAAAAGTGAAAATCATGTAAGGGATATTGTTGGCATATTGATTGGGTTTCTTGAGAGCTTTTCAGACATGTATTGTGCAGGTCATGATGTCAATGAAAATTTCCTCATTCATTGGTTCATGCTCTTAGTCTAGGGCCAAAGTTGTAAGGAGTTGTGGAGTTCAAAATTTTCGTAGCCTATGTGGTGGTGTTCTCAAGTTTCAAAACCTTTCAACTTAGTGATCTCCTTCTTGTCAGAAAAATTGAATGGAATCATAGGGTTCCAAGTTTTACTAACGTATGTCATGGGGTTCTCAAGTTTTGAAACCTCCTGACTTAGCAACTAAGTGTTGGAGTGATAAGGAGTAAGGAAGCACTCCATGTGGGACCCAATGATAATGATGATGTAGACACGTGGCATGATGGGATTGAGTAAACGTTAATCAACATCCTTATTGTGGATTATGGAGTTGTGACTTGGTGATGATGTGGACATGTGACGACAACATGTGGACTACACATTGGAATGACATATTGGTATTGTTCATCAAAGTGAAATATTCATTTTGAAAGGAGTTTCATATGTTCTCTTTATTTTCAAAATTTTGTGGGTTTTGAAAACTTCATAACCTCTAACAAGAGGTTCTGAGGTGCGGTTTTTTTATGACTGGGCAATAGGAGTATGATGTCTACGATGGGACCTGAGTTTGATGATGGGTAATAGATGGAAATGAATGTTTGCTTGATATGTCATCTCACATCAGTGTTGTAAATGACATGGCGATGACATGTTGGTTGTGGGATCAGTTAGATAACATGGAAAGCATATTGGTGTGACATGCTTGTATCGGTGGGAGTCTGAATGAAGTCCCAATGAAGAGAGGATATGATAGATCGACGATGGTGGTTTAAGCAATCGATTATCCAATAGTCAAGGTTTAAAGAAACTATAGTGAATACTGATCAAAGGATCAAGGAGTGAAGGAATAGATCAATGGCCAGAGTTCAAACGCAGAGATCTAAAATGGCTATGACAAGTGTAAATGAGCGTGTGGTCTGAAAATTGACTAAGGAGAAAGAATTAATTTTTCCAACTACCTCAGTGACCAATTAAATGAATATTTGATATTCAAGGTAGTGGAATAGATTACAGAGGTGATCAAGATTAGAATCATATCGAATGATCATAGTAATGCATTAAATCCATATCAGATTCTAGGGTTTGACAAAATGTTATTCTTAGCAAATTCTCTACACTAGAATAAAATGTTGTGCGGCTCGATGTAGAGGTATGGTGATATCTGACGAGATGGATGGTATGTGTGTGAATCGATGCTCACACTTATGGAAGTAGGTTACAAGTGGAAAAACCCTAACAATGATTCCAATGTATATGAACTAAATGAGGGGAATTATTGAGATACAAAGAATGAACGAGAGTGTCTAAATGTAAAGGAAGGTGAACTGTAACAGAAAGTAAAATCTAAAAAATTCATGTAGCTAGTTACATTGGAGTAAGGGATAATTGAGAGAGAGAGAGCTTATGTACTGAATTGATGCCTTATAGGTTATGTAGAGCCATTTTATGCATAGTATATTACAAAACTTTGTACGAGGTTGTAGCCTCCATTTTGTAATGAGTTGTAGCTCAGAATAGGGTGTAGTAGCATCCTTGGAGTTGTAGCTTCTAAACAGGGAGTTGTTGCTTCCTTGGGTTGCAGCCCTAAACATTAAAACTAAACTTTGAATATTTTGAGGCTAGATGAGGATAGTAGTGAAACATATATTTTTGGAAACCTAAATGCTTGCTCTTGCACTTCTAGGGTTTTTCACCTAGAAGGAGAGAGATTTAGGTACAAAAATACTTATGTAACACTCAAATTAGGATGTGTATGATGTTGTATGTGCTAAATGGAATGATCTAAGTGGAACTAAGCTATGAAATTGATCGAATATGAATGCAAAATCTAAGAAACAAGTGATGTTTGAAAACACATTGTCTATTACAACAATGAACTAGAAACAAATGCAAAGCTAAAAAAAATGAATTAAACTTAAAGTGTGCACCTAGAACTTTTAAGGAGACTATAAATTTATTTTAAAATGCTACCGATGCTGATTTTCAGGCTTGGAGGGACTCATTTTCCATCTTGGGTGAATCAATCCTAGTTCTATAAAACTCAACTGGAGTCTGTTTTGGACAAAAGGGTATCCAGAAAAGAAGAAAACCAAAAACTGACCCTGGAGTGGGACTCATTCACCACCCATGTTGAATCATTCCACTTTTGAATTTATGAATATTGAAAGGTTGATTCCATAGCTTTCGATCTGCACTTCGGCCTCCTACAGGTGTCCACTTCTGAAACTATAGTATTTGAGCCTGAAAGTAACTTTTGGTTGATATTTTGACTTGAATGATGAAGAGATGACTTGGATGACTTTCAAATATAATCTTCAATGATTCTTAATCTTCCAAGAGTCCTAAATATGCATACAAAGAAGACAAGAAAGAGAAATTGTTGATTGTTAGGGCATGGGAGTTTGCCTTGGTCAAACCCCATTTAGGTAATTAAACCAAATTGATGAAAGAAATTAATGAGACATGTAATAATGGCATATATTACCTTTCCATGATGTTTATCTTGAAATTATATAGCAATACATGAAGATTCAACCCTTGAATGCTTTAGAAAGCTAACTTGAAGACTTCTAATGAAGAAACCCTAACTTGCTTGACTTGGATCAGAAGATAGATGATAAATAAATGATAAGATATGTGTGAATGAGATAATGGATGTGGGAGATGTAAAAATGAGGGTAAAAATACTTATTTATAGACAAGTGTGCCTTAGTACCCTATAATACCTCATCATAGGTTGACATGTAGTGAAAATAAACTTTAAATTTCACTTTTTCCCACTCAAAGGTCAAAATGGGGGCTATATAGGACTCATTCGCCACACATGGCAAATGGGTCCCACCTGGCTGAGACTAATTTTCCATTCATGGTCGATGGGTCCCACAAGGGCCATTTCGACACCTAAGAGGTCAAGGAATAAGGAAATAAGGTTTAAATTGTAACTTTGTTAGGTATTTGATCAATTAAAGCCTTGGGATGCACAATATGGATTAATTAGAACCTATTAGTGATTATTTCAATGCTAAACAAGGCTTGGGACACATAAATCAATGTGAAAGTGTGATTAAATACACTTTACAACACTAAAATGAGGTCCACATAGCCTAGGAAGGCACAAGAATCAATGTGAATGTGCAAGACACATTGCAACACTAATTTAACATTAAGTTTATTTTAGAAACCTTCTAGATTGATGTAATAATGTTATTAACTATGTTTTATAATGTTGAATTAAGGAGAAATGAGTTCATTAAGTCTAGAAAATCATGAAATTCCTTTACAATACGTCATTAAAATCATATTATTCAATTTGCAAGGGTCCAAGACCTAGCGTGGATGCATAAAGTGCCTTACAACACATGAATCAAGGCCTCATTAAGTCCAATTATCCTGAATTAATCCCATGTCAAGCAAAGGGTACATTTTTCTATGACACAAGTAGATCCTAGAAGCATTTCTCACCATGGTTTTTCCCATCTTGGGTTTTCCACATACATATTTTGTTATGTGTTGATCTCTCTTGTGCTTGTGACTATTATATCTGTTAGTATTTCAATCTGCACATTTGAGGTTAAGGTTGAATCTACAAAAGAGTTTAAGAACTAAAATTTTTAAGATCTACTGATTCACCCCCCTCTCAGTAGATCATTGTGTTCTAACATTGTTAATATTTTTTCATAATATTTTATTTATTATTTTATTAGAGGCTTATGCTTTTCCATTTGACTGTGGGTGATATGGTGTAGAGAAGTGATGTTGTATGTAAATTTTTTCAAGGAATTTCTTCACCTCCTTCCTCTTAAATAGTGCACCATTATCAAAAGTAAAGTAAAAGGAATACCTAATCTAGTCACAATATTATCAAGTATGAAGTGACATAAATTCAACTATCATAGATTGTAACTAAACTGATTCAACCCATTTCATGAATTATTATGTAGATTTTGTGATAAAGATATGTCCTTGAGAAGGATGATACAATTTACCAATAAGATCCAATCCCCACAAAAAATTGGCCAAGGGGAAACTTAAACACAAATTTCTTGGGTACATAAAGGAGAGTAAAGCATGCCAATCCATAGAATCAACAATCATATCTATTTTTGGAAGTAGAAAATCATCATTCAAAGATGCTTTATTAAGTTTATAAAAATTGGTACACATTTGATTGTGATTATCAAGTTGAGCAATTGAAATGAAGAAAAATAGGGTTTCTCAAAATGGAAAGGTAAGTATGAAGAGAGGGAAATAGACCCTATCTTCCTACATTTATTAGGAAATGAGATCCTCACAATGAATTGATTATCAACCCTTAGGTGAATCAAGTCATGGTGAGAATCTTCATATTTCCTTATGTATAAGGATGAGGGTCAAGGTCAAACAACACTTTGGGGATAAAAAACTAAAAATAGCAAATCAACTCCAAAATGCAATCTACCACTTGGATCTTGAAGATTAAGCATAAAACTGAGAGAAACAACAAAATTTTTGGCAAATTTGAGAGGGAATAACACTGCACAACTATCATAAAAATTAGTTTCTACAAGCCTATCAAGGACTCATTAGCCCATGGGCGAATGGGTCTAGGTCACCTTTTCTAGAAAATTTTGAATCTAAATCTAAGCCTAAAACTTGCACTTCTTTCCTATAGCTTTGAACCTTCACTCTTGGATCTAAATTTGAACAAATCTACAAAATAAAATTGTTGTTTTTGGGTGTGGATGGGGGTTCACCTCAATCAAACCCCTAGTTTGGTAATTAAACCTTGATGAAAAGAATATATTTGAAACATGAAGTATATGTAAGCCCTAATATTAAGTGTTTCTAAGATTACAAGAGCTTAAATAAACCCGTGGTATCGGAGGGCATGTCGCACCAGTGGCACTAGTCACATGTAAAAAGTTTATCAGGTGCACTACAGTTTATAGGGGGATGGATGCTTAACTGATTCCTATAGTATAAAAAAGAGAGCTTAAATGCAAAGAAACCTTACTAAAATCTATTCGAATAGGATCCCTAAATGAAACAATGAATTGTGCCAAAAACCTACATTAGGGGATATCAAATCACCCTAATAGACTACAAATTTGAATATACCTTCCTTTAGGCAGAAAGCAGAATGATAATAGAAGATGGAACCACTTAGAAAAGAAGTCATTAGGCTTGGTTTAATGGATTGGTGTATCTCCCAAAACCTAGAATCCATCATGATCCTCCATATGCATCTATCATCAATCTTTGACTATACTTGATCTTGTTAAAAAAATGAGCTTAAAGACCTACAAAAACAAATTGAATGTTGCTCCAAGACTTCAACTTTGAATGCTTGATTGATTTCTCCTTGGTCTTGAATGTAAATTCTTGTGATCGGGTAAGTGCAAGAAGTCGGGTCCACATTCAGGGGAAGTGTCATTTTTTCGCTTTAAAACAAATACCCATTCATTTTTTTAAAATAGGTACCTATTTTGAAGTGGGTACTTGTTCCAAAAGATTTTAAATTCACAAGACATGTTTCTCATTTGGATTTAGGCTCAAAAAAGGCATGGTAACCCAATACTAAAGGCTTCGACCTGCAAGTACAAGGTCATGGAAATTTCAAGAGAAAAAACTAACTTTGACAATATTACTATTGGGTTTTCTTTTTAAATTATTTTATGAAATTAAAACCCATTATATATGACAATGTCTAGTTTTCAAATATGTAATTTTTTAAAATAATTTGATTATTTTTTCCATTTTTTAATTAATTTATGAGGAAACGGGTCCATAAACTTGAAATGTTAGGATTTTTGTAATTTTTAAGAACTTTTAATTTTTTAATTTTCTTGTTAAAAAAAGTATATGGCATCAATCTATAAATGATTCTTTACATAATGAAAAAAATAAAATTGAAAAAATGATAAGTTTAGGTCAAGTTATGGTGTCCGTACACAAGGATTTTAAAAAACAAAAATTAGGACCAATAAAAGATTAATAAAAATAAATTATCACAAAAAAATTATAAAAAAATATCCTCATCAATCTTCATTATAATATACATCTTTCCCCAAAAGGAATTATAAAAATACTTTTATTTATGTCAAATTATGGTGTATGTACACGTGCATGGTATGGTCCTAAAAAATTGACTTTGAAAAATTGGTTTTGGTACATGCATATTAAAAAATATTTTGTATCATTTGGATATTAGAATAAATTACATATTTGAAAACTAGACTCAAAATACTAAATTTCATAGTACTAAACTTTTTTAGGACTCAATGTGTAAGTACTTCAAATTTTAAGTGCAATTGTGAAAATATCTGAAAATTAGGAAAAAAACTTCCACTTTTTGAACATTTTGTGGACCAACCTCTTGTACCTACCCGATCTCATGTGAATATCTTGCTTGCTTAGTGAAAATAGTTAAAATAGTTATTTTTATAGGCTTCCTTTCTAATTTCCTGTTTATTAGATCCTAAAAGATGACACTTAGATTTTGAATTTAGGACCTTGAAATGTTTCCAAAAACATGTTTAAATTTGAATTTGTGAAGTTAAAGGGCACCTATTCACCCATGGGTGAATGGGTCCTGACCTAAAATCTCGAGACCTAATTTATATCAGGGCATTAAGTTGGTTGATAACATTTATTTAATACGGGTTATAGTGTTAGGAATAAATAAAATAGGCCTTGGGAGGCATAATAAAGGGTATTAGGGGCTCATTAATGAGGTTTAAAAATGTATAAATGTAAGGTCACTAAAATAGGTCCAAATTAAGTGTAAAATTGTACTTTCTCTTAAAAAGGATTACAATTTTCTACACTACATTTATCGCCCACTTTAGCGGCCATATGACATTACATGCATATGAAAGCTAAAGGAATTCAAATAAAAAGGATACTCATATGGAATCATTTGCACATAGGGAGAATGAATCCCTCATTGTAGCTATCTGTAAAACCAAAATGTTAGGAACCACATCCTACAACACTGATTCATTAGTCTTTCATAAATCATTTTATCAAACATCTACAAAGAATCAAATTCAAGTGTAGATGTACACCCCTTGATTATGCTTTCCTTATGGAGGTGCAATTAGGGTATCCATAAAAGCACATCAAATTTCTTGGCTTTGATAATGTGAATACGTACAATAGGGTATCATATTTATAACACCACATATTGATAGGCATCATATTAGATTGGAGATGGAACCACAAATCCAATGCAACAAATGGCATCAAAATGGAGTTCATTAGCCTCCAATATGTTAGCTTGAGTAAAATGTACTAATAAATTTTATTTTTTTTAATAGAATTTAATATATATGAATGAAAATGACACTTTATCTATCATTTTGATATTTAACTTTTTGTAATTTACCTTGGTCTAGAGCAATTGAAGATGCCTAGTAGATGAGCATACAAGCCTCCTAGACTTTATATTTTGTGTGACGAGGTGGTGTGGGATGAGCTTTAGCAAATGATAAGTGGATTCTAATCTGCTTTGTCTTTCCATTCATGTATTTAATATAATTTTTTCGCATTTCTATAAGTTTTTAGGACCTTGGAAAAAAATTTCACAAAGGTTCCTCCTTTCGCACAAAGTGTCCCTCTTAGTTCCAAAGTTTCCATAAATGTCTAAAGTATCCAAGATCCCCCCACATGTGTCCAAGTTGGGTGCAAAGTGTCCTAAAAAAACTTTAGTGAAAATTTAACTATTCAATGTATATATTTAGGCTTTATTTTTGTTTTTATTTATTAGGTTCCTCCCTACACTTGGCAACACCTAGGAGGAAAATAAGTGTGTTTCTTCCAAGAAGGTTTCTTGGGTATAAGAGGATGAGATTAGTACCTTACAATAGATAGGATTATTTTGGGTATGCCTCATGCCACCCATGATGTATGATGATGGTATGTTGATGGCCCTTGTAGAGAGGTGGGATGGAAATACGTGCACCTTTCACCTTACCATGTCACCAACAAATGTATAGTTGAAATTTTTATGCTCACTTAAGTCTCTCTTATGGACTTTGGCTTGATTTTTCCTAGATTTAATGTTGTAATGTGGCCAACACATTCACATTAGGTCTTGGACCCTTGTGAATCATTAATACTTCTAGGATGTCTTGTAAAGGTGTTGTGAAGTGTTGTAACCCACTTTCACACTTTTCTAGGACCCTTTAATTATAATTCACTTAAATAACTCCTTTTTATCACTTACCAAGTCTTATTTAAATTATTTGTAAAGAGTCATAACAAACTCTCATGCTTTTCTAGACTTGTCATCAATTATTCAATGCTTTCTCATGTTTAAATGACCCCTTAATGCACTTTCTGGTCATACTTAAGTGTATTTTTGAGGATATTCCCATTATACATCACTTAATGCACTTTAATCTCTGAAACCCAGTGAAATTTCCTTGGTGGGACGAAGTCACCAGCTGGGGTGACTTAGTTCCATTAGGCACAAAAATGAAAATAATTTTCATTTCTTGGCAAGATTTTATTCTCTTACCCTTGAGGTCGGCATGTGATGTGTTATTTTCGGGAATTAATGGAAAATAAAGTATAAATAATGTTTTTTCTCCTCATTTTACATCTCCTATCTCCTAACTCACTCATTCAAGCACTCATGCAAACATTCAAGCAATTATCAAGCATTCAAGCACTCTAAGCATAATAAAGTTATCCATTGGAGTACTTCATTACATTTCTTCAAATTTAAACATCAAGGGTTTGGTATGTTTATGACATTACATGTTATCTATCCATCAAAGTCAACATAACCCTAGTTGAAGCTTGGAGACTCTTTTCAACCCATTTTCTACAGATTCAAGATCAGACACCTATCATAAAAGCAAGTGCAGACTGACAGCTACAAAATCTTGTTCCAAAATTCTAGAAATATCCAAGTGGACTAAGTCGCCATCTATGGTGAATTATTCCCACTACTAGGCTTGAAAATTCATTTTAACATTTCTGAGTACCCATTTGGTATATTCTCGTTCTGGCATATTTTCTCTAAAATTGGACTAAGTCACCCAACTTAGCATAAGTATCCTAGTCAACATTTCTAGTCAACTCTGTAGGATTCCTTTGTACCTCTCCAATTGTGTTCAATAATTTCATCATTTACTTGCATTCTTAGGTCTTTTTGCATATTACAGTGTATTTCCATCACTTTGCATTTATTAGGTTTATCATCATTAAATATTTCCTTTTGAATTTATTGCATCATATTTAGATACATTGCATCTCTTTTACATTAATCTTGAGTGTAGAAATTTGAATTTTGGCCCCAATTTCCTCTCCTTTTAGGTGAAAATTATAAAAGAGTTAGAGGAACCCTTTGGGTAAACCAAAATCACTGTCCACACTTACAATAAGGGAGATGACCATCACATTAAGGACATTAATCACATCCTATGAATACTTATCTAGAGTGAGATTGGCCATTCGATAGATGATCAGAAACTTGAGGAGATACAAGATAATATTGAGAACTATCTAGTTTAGCCCATCCATGAGGTGGGCATCAAATCTTGTGTTGAGCTCAAATGGTTACTTACACACAGTCATCATTGTTAAGGAACATTAAGATAGTCACTACAACATTAGAACTAGTTTTTGATGGGTGAGGTGCACACTTTGATGGAATATTGTTTCATATCATTTGAGATATGGAGGCACATTGAACTGTTTATGATTGGGGTCACAGTATGCATGAACAGCTATACTATGCTCTTGGGAACTTTGTGTACTAGGAGCTAGATAGCATAGTACATTGTACAATCTTGTAGGTATGATACTTCGAGCACATCACATGTATAAGGCCTACATGACATCCTATCTAGCGGTCATGGGATATCCATGAGCCTAAAGCTATTCTCTAAGATTCCCTTGGAAAGATGGATATTTTCTACACAGGTGGGTCAAATTTGACCACTTGGATGAGGAAGAAAATATGGAGACTATATCTCATGACAGCCTAGTGGGAAAATGAGAGACGTTAGTTGGTTAGGATGTAGTGAGATTGATTTATCCTAAGATGACATGATTATATATTGATACCCTTCTACTATGGTCATGTTATGTGCTAGTTTGGATAGATTCAAGTTTTGTTGAGCCCACAACCTATGTATCTATGATCAACATAGAGTTCTGATAGGCCTAGAGATAGTCGTTGCCTCACTATTTATAATCTTCACTATAGTGATTCAAAGGACAAGGACTACAACATGCCCCTAGTCTTTGATTTTGATGATGTAGGTGCCATAGTGATGTGCGAGCAGTGGTGGATTAGAGCACAACCACCTTCTATATTTCATAGACATCATCATACAGGTCATGCAAGACCTCTCCCAAGTTCCAGAGATGATAGAGATGATGAGGAGATCAATGGAGATACAAATGATGAGGGTGTAATACCAGGCATATTTCTTGATGATGAGGAGGAGGAGTATGTCCAACTTATGAGTGATGATCCTAATGAGAGAGTGGAGGCCCCGATAGTTACCAAGAGGATGGATCCGCCTCCTACCTGAGTCACTAGAGCATAGTCAGCAGTTGGAGCAAGGACCAACATTCATGAGCATGGGGAGGCCAGTGGTTGTGGGCCTTCCACACTTCCTACACAAGAGGGGTCCATTGTTACATGGCTATACCCCAGTTGAAAAACTAGAGATCCAAGTGATAATGTGCTATTTATGCTTTTACTATGTTTTTACACTTATGTATATGATTTATATATCATGATGTGTAGTTGATATATTTTTTTATTTCCATCATGGAGGGTCCACGTGAGAGGGGCATGATCTCTATCAGTGGGTGACCAAAGAGATGGTGCCTTCTTTTCCCCCACATGAGGATATGTTGTCAAAGTACATGCTCTCACCTTTTGTGGGGTGACATGTAGATCACTTTGAGCTAATTGTGAGAGTAAGGGCAACATATGAGAGCATGACTAGATGGACTGACCTAGTTGAGTCTATGGAGGAGTGAGTTATAGGGCATCTCTCAAAACTATAAAAAACATATGATGAGCTCGAAGCATCCTAATTCTTGACAAGCAGCAGGACAGAGATCGTCCCATGGTCAGAGGTCTCAAGGCTAGAGAGGGAGATGGATAGGTTGTAGTCAACGAGAGATTGTATAGACCAAGAGTGCATTGAGGCACTCATATGGGAGGCAATAGCTATTGGAGAGGTGCAAGCCCTACAAGCATCCATGAGATCCATGAGTAGATCATGATCACATTCCCTTTTAACTTGACACATGCTACCATGAGGCCTCAAGGGATCTACCAGTCATAGGCCATAACAACATTGTATTATTGATTATATGTACATGAACTTTTGATATATAATATATGAGCATTCATGTTTTGTTTTTATGAGTTTATGTTGAATTAAATGTCAATGTGATTTATTAAATATCCTTAGTAACAATTTTTAATAAATGTCTCTATGATTTAATGTGTATATGATGTAATTAAAATATTTTATTTTACATTAGATTCTAAATTATGCTTGAGTATGCTATGTTAAATTGAATTCACATATGATCTAATTTCATAACATTAAATGCATATAAGGATCTAATCTAACATAACACAAAAGATGAATTGGAATAGTATGCAAACTAAAGTAATAATCCAAACTTATTGAATAATTACTCCATAATCTAAGACACACAAAGATTTTTTTGTCAAAGAAAGAAGTAATGTGAGATCAAATAGAAAGCCATCTACGTAATCTAACAACACTGCTTTAATATAGATACTATCCAAAGGAGATGTTAAGTGTAGTATTGATACAAATGCACAACATTTATAGGTTCTTTGAGAGGTGTACCATCTATTTTCATTAATATGTATGCTCTAGACCCATAAATTTCATCAATTATGTAAATTTCTAACCAATTAGGGCTAAACTTGCCTTTTTCATTTGGGGTGGCATTGACATTACATTGATTCTCATATAACACCAAGTCACCTTTATTAAAAGCACAAGGGATGACATCATCATTATAAATATGTTCCATTCAGTTAGAATAAGCTTGGATATGTTCAAGAGCATTGATACACTATTCATCAAGCATTTCAAGTTGATGAAATTGTTTCTCTTCATAGGTATTATCATCAATAAGCCCCTTGAGAGAAATTCTAAATGAAGGAATTTCTAACTCTAAGGGAATTATTGTCTCGACACTGTAAAAAGGGTTGTAGGGAGTGTTTCCTATAGACATGTTCTAATATTTGTGTGATAGGCCCACAATTCATAAATTAATTAAGTGTGCCAATCTTTATTATTTTTTACTTATGGTTTTCCTAAGGATTCGATCAATTTTCTTGTTAGTTTATTTTGCTTGACCATTTGATTGTGGATAATAGGCTGTTGAAAATCGATGTTGAATATGAAAGGTTTCCAAAAAAATTATTCACATCATTTTTCTTAAATGGAGTTCCATTATCCAAAACTAATATGGAAGGAAGACCAAAGTGAAAAATAATTTGTTCCAATATGAAATGACATATCACATCAGCTGTTGTGGAATGAAGAGGTATAGATTCTACCCACTTTGTAAAATAATTTGTTGCAATAATTATAAACATATGTACAATGGAGGAAGGTGGTGATATTTTTCCAATAAGATCCAAACCCCAAACCAAGAATGGCCAAATAGGAAACTTGAGCATGAATCTCGGAAGTAGGAGTGTGAATCAAATTATTGTGTTCTTGATTTTTACAACATTTCTTAATGTGCGAAAAAAAATCTTGTTCCATATGTCACCAATAATATCCTATACAGATTAACTTTTGAACTAAATATCTTCCTCCAAATTTCCCCCTGCAAGCACCTAAATGAGCCCTCTTCAAGGGCTATAGGGATTTCTAATTGTTTAAGGCATCAAACAAAAAGACCGTCAAATGATCATCTATATAACAAATCTACTAGGATTATATATTTATTGCACCTTTCTAAAGACAATCTCTAATGTTTTTAGTTGTAGGCTCAAGAAAGGTACCTTCTTTTAAGTGGTTGAATATTGTTGTGTACCATTCAATATAGTTTCCAATATCAGTTAATAACACTTCTTTGATTTTATCTTCTGTTGATCATTTTTCCATCGTATGGAATATAAATGTGAAATCGATAGAAGGGTCTTCAGGAGATACAAGGGAATAAACACTTTCCATTGCATCTATATGTCGATTATCCTTTCGTGGTGTAAGATAGTAAATTCACATCACTAGGGTTTAGGACCTAGGACAACAAACTTTCAATGCTCCACATTGAACGAAGCCCTAGAGATCATAATCCAAGGATGAAGTAGGGAAAGAGATATTACAATAGGGTGTCCTAGAGTTTGATTTATAATTACAAGAGGGGTTCACCACCAAGTAGGGCTTGGAAAGACTGACAAAATGCAAGATCTAGTGTTCAAACCTAGTGATATATGAAACTTGAATGAATGACCTAGAAATCCATATAAATCAAAATAGGAAATTGTAAAATCAGAAGTGTGCACTTGGAAACTTGTGGGGGATTGAATAAGGACTATAAATGATAAAAATATTGGTTTTTATATTGGCTAGGAATCATATGCCAGTGGTGCAGGAGCACCTTGTGCACTATTTGCCTCCAATAGGCAATTTTATGAAATTTGTATTTTCACCATGAAAACATGTAAAAAGGTCATGAATAAGGTCATTTTAAATGTAATGAAGTCTCTAAAAGGTTTCAAGTGGAAAAAATGTTAAAAAGTGCAGAAACTTGCAAAAGCTGTAAAAGTTGCAAAAGTGTAAAATTGTAAAATTGTAAAATTGAAAAAAAGCACAACAGTGGAAGATGAAGGGTCATGGAGTTGGTGAGGCATTTGTAACTGATGGGAAGACAAGAATATTGTTTTAAACATTTTAAAATAGCTAGGTGAAGGCATATAAAATCTTATAGTTTGTATCTAGTAACAAATTTTGTAATAAAAGTACCCTACATTGTTGTAGCAGTGTTTTCTTCAAGATTTTTAGACCTTGTACGGTTTGCATAACATACTTGGGTTGAGTTTTCAATTTGTATTCTTAAGATTATTTTGTTAGTATCTTTTTGGAGAATATTTGAAGAGTTTTCAATGGGTTTAGTGTAATTAAGAGCACATTTTCAATAAACTAGTTATAACCCCAAATTCAAGGGTTTGAGAGTCAAGTGAGTGATTAATCTACCATCCCACTGATGTAGGCTTAGAAAATCGGTGTGATGGGATAATAAAGAGTGTGTTTAGTGTGTGTGTGTGTGTGTGTAAATGCAAGGGAAGTGAAAATTATGAGTTATTGTTGCTAACCTCACTAAAAATCAAAAAATTATGTGATTTTTTCATGAAATTGATGGCTCCAAGGTAGAATATGTTGAAGAAGAATTAAAGATGGATGGGAAATGGTTTATTTTTATTTTGAAGAACTATTCTCAAATGTTAAGGATATGGAAGGGTTCAAGGAGGTTTGGAATACATATTTGCATCAAACCCTCTATGAATGAAGCCTAATTCAAGCTTTACATAAGGTTTTCTTTATTTATTGTTTTATTGAGTGATTTTCTTAGAGAAAATGGTTGATTTGGTGTTTTCTAGACATAATGAGTGGCTGACCAGCAGAAAATTATAAGTTTGACAAGTTTTAAGGGTATTTGCTTTGTAATTTAGGCCTAATTAGGGCTCTTGTGTTTGTTGGACAGTCAATTATTCTCATATATTTTTTTTAAAAATACCTTCTATTAAAGTATTTTTAATAAGGCTGAAATGGATTCCTAAAAATGTATTTGGTTTATGGAATTTCATTGTGATTTTAGAGAAATACCTGATTTGAGTTGTATGGACTACTACTAGGATTTGGTGTCTTGGAAAGGCATGTTGAAAGGGTTGATTGTTTTAGAGTTTTCTCAATGGTTTTTTGATTTTATTAAGTCATATTTATGCTATTGAAGATGTATTTAGGTTTTCTAAGAGTTTAGGAGCAATATTTGGTGATTTGGTGCCTTGTAGAAATGAGAAACCAAGTGTTAATGAGGTGAACTTTGTTGACATTTTAAGTGAATTAATGGTGAATGTGAAATTGATCTGCTCAATTTTTTGTGTTGGGTCTTGATTACCCTTGAAGGTTGTTGAATTTTTTAGATGATCAACATCAGTTGGTATCAAAAATCAGAAGGTCTAGACAAGAGAGTTTGGTGTTTGTGCAAGTTGAAGAGAACCTGGTTGCCAAAAGACTGGATAGAGGAAAAGAGAAGAGACTTAGGTGAGGAAAATTCAAAAGGAAGCAAGGTTAAAGGGAATTGCTTGAAGATAAGATGGATTTGATGAGAAGGAACTTGTAGGTAGAGGTTTCACAAAAGAAGAAGTAAGAATAAAAAGAGAGGAAGAGGAAAGAGGAAAAGATGAAGACAAGAAGGTCTAGAGATGGTTGAGGAAAGATAGCTTAGAAAAATAATGTGAAAGGACAATCTTGTGTCCTTTGAGTGAGAAAAGGGAAAGTTAACTATTGTGAAACAACAATCCTATGTCCTTTGATTGAAAACAATGATTTTGAATTTGATGAGTAGAGAAAGAGTTGACAAGGTAAAGACAAGACAAGTGAAGACAAGTGAAGATAGAGATGAATGAAAAATTTGGAACAAAGGTAGAATATGTTGAAGAAGAATTGAAGATGGATGGGAAATAGTTTTTTTTAATTGTGTAGACCTAGTATTAGATGTTAAGGGTTGTGGAAAGGTCCAAGGAGGTTTGGAATGTTGGAAAAACAAGGACAATAAACAATAAACCATAAACAATCAACACATTAGAAACACAGATAACACTAAAAAAATTTACATGGAAACCCTGTTAGGGTAAAAACTATGGTGGATGTTATTCCACAATATTATACCTTATTAAAATTATAATGAAGAATAATAATGGGAATGCACATGCATTCAGGCACACTTCCTAGAGCTCACTTCCCAATAATACACAATAATACGGATTAGATCCACAGGGTATAAACTGAGAAAATAACTTCTATACAAGCCTACTTATAGTTCTAGTTAAGCACAAAAAACCTTCTTCACACTTCACTCAAAATTCTCATTTTGCTCTACAATCGAATGATTTGAACACTATTCACATATCTTCACTTTCTTTGGCATACATTCACTCTTATGCAAACACTAACTTTACTCAAACAATTGCTCTTATATATCCGCAACATGAAATTACATCAACAGCCTTGTTAGCCAAAAATATAAAACATATTTACAATGTTGGCCCAAATTTACAAATAAATTTTCAATGTGGATCAAACACTATCGGCTAATATTATGATGAGACCCAAAATAATGTCCTCAAGTGTGCCAAACATTCAATTTTAAACTTCAAGGATCTGCAACATGTTACAACCATCATGTCGGCCAAGAACATGAAAACTCGAACATACCAAGAAAAATCTTTGACCACAAGCACACCGGTCCACATGGACGTACAAAAAAGATAGATAATGATCTAGAAGCATCCACATATAACAATACTTAACAGAGAATCATCTGCAACAATAGAAATTACCATAATCACATAAACTTCAATCAAGAACACTGATAGAACCCACAAAAATACTGTCAAAACACAACTATTCATAGCATGATAAAATCTTCATGTGGACCTCTAAAAATTATGATAGATGAACTAGATACACTCAACAATAAACCCTCCATTCCAAAACAACTTATCTTCAATGTACAAAACAAGACACCTTCATGATCTTCACTATTCCACTAGCAATTTGCAACTCTTCCTTTAACAATTTTCTCAATATCCTTGACATATACAACCTTCAATACAATAATTCTAATAGTGTTGAAATCAATTAAAACCACATATCAAAAACACAACCACAACTTCCAACATGGAATACATATCTTCATCAAATCATCATTGAATGAAGCCTAATTCAAGCTTTAAGTAAGGTTTTCTTGATTTACTATTTTAGTAAGTGATTTCTTTGAGAAGATGATTGATTTGGTGGGTTTTAGACCTAATGAGTGGCTAACCAGTAGAAAATTATAAGTGCAAAAAGCTTTAAGGGTAGTTGCTTTGTAATTTAGGCCTAATTGGGGATCTTGTGTCTGCGGGACAATCATCAAACCCCCATTGAATGAAGCCTAATTAAACCTTTAAGTAAGATTTTCTTAATTTACTATTTTAGTGAGTGATTTGTTTTGTAGACCTGATGAGTGGCTAACCAGTAGAAAATTAGAATTTCAGCAAGTTTTAAGGGTATTTGCTTTGTAATTTAGGCCTAATTGGGGTTCTTGTGTCTGCGGGATAGTCAATTATTCCCATATATTTTTAAAAACAAATATACCTATTGTTAAAGTATGTTTAATAAGGCCGAAATGGGTTCCTAAAAATTTATTTGGTTTATAGAGACTCACTATGGTTTTAGAGAAATACTTGATTTGAGTTGTAAGGACTACTACTAGGATTTGGTGTCTTGGAAGTGCATGTTGAAATCTAGTTGATTGTTTCAGATCTTTCTCAATGGTTTTTTTATTTGATTCATTCATATTTATGTTGTTGAAGATGTATTAATGTTTTCTAAGAGTTTAGGAGCAAGATTTGGTGATTTGGTGCCTTGTAGCAATGAGAAATCAAGTGTTAATGAGGTGAACTTTGTTGATAGTTTAAGTGAATTAATGGCGAATGTGAAATTGATTTTCTCAAGTTTGTGTGTTGGGTTTTGAGTACCTCTTAAGGTTTTTGAATTGTGTAGATGCTCGACATCAGCCAATCTGGGCATATTAGTCCTAGACTAGGGTTTTTAGGCCAAAACAGGAATCTGACAATGTTCAATTATGAATCTCCAGAAACCCTAAAAAATCACTGTAATGAGACTCATACACCATAAGTGGTGTATCACTCCCACTAGGACTTTTTGGAGGGTTAAGATCTGAATCATTTCTCCAATATCTTCTCTTTCTACCACACCTCATTTATGGATTCAAAACCCTTATTACGGACCTATAAATGAATTTTTTTATGAAGATAGAAACCTTGCAAATGAGGGGACAACTCCAATAACTTCTTTCAAACTTGTAACCTAATATTCAAAGATCCTTTATGCTCCAAAATACCTAGATCTATAATCACACATGTAAAGAGGAGAAAAACTTGTTGATTGTTAGTGAATGGGGGTTTTCCTTGGTCAAACCCCTTTGAGGTAATTAAACAAAATGATGAGATAATGAAATAAGGATATGAAACATGAAACATGAACAATGATACCTTGAGTGATGTCTTATAAATGATGTCTTGTAAGTCTGCAATTTAACATGAAATGGCCATGAAGGATGTAGATCTAGACCTTAAAATAAGTGTAGAACAATGCTTGATCTTGGATCTTTAATGCTACATCACAAAACTAGCTCAACAACATGCTTGATGCTTAATAATATTAGCATTATGATGGATCTTGAATTTCTTCAACAACTTATGAAGAATTCTACCCTTGAATCCCTTAGAAATGATCTCAATACTCTCTTGAGGATCTTGTAAAGTCTTGGAATGCTTAACCCTTGAGTGCTTGACTTGATATCCTGAATGCTTCATGAAATGATAATTTGAGACCTTATTTATATAGGCACTCCATCTAATATCCCATTTATTAGATCCCACAGGATGAAATTCATGAAATTTGAAGTTAAAACCTAGATTTTCAACTCAAAACCCTAGACATAGGCCAAATAGGACTCATACACCATATGTGGTGTATGGGTCCGACCAGGGTGGTACTCATATGCCCAAGGTGGCATATGCATCCCATAGGGGATTTTTGGAGAGAGAAAGTGTCAAGGAGTAAAGAAATTAAGTTTATTTGATGTCTATGTTAGGATTTCAGTTAAAATATGCCTCAAGATGCATAATATAGGGTCTTAGGGGCTTATTAATGATGATATTAAGGTGATAAATACAAGAGGGTCAAAACTTCAATGTGAAAGTGTAAATAAATATACTTTACAACATTAAATTAAGGAAAAATAGGACTTTTTAGCTAAGAAGGGCCCTAGATCCAATGTGAATGTGTAAAACACATTACAACACTAGACTAGGTCCACTTAGTTTACAAGCCTCCTAGATTTAATTTGAAGGTGTAAATAAATACACTTTACAATACTAAATTAAGGAAAAGCTAGGTTTATATAGCTTTAAAAGGGCCCAATACCTAGTGTGGATGTGTAAAACACATCACAACACTAGATCAAGGTGATATTAAGTCTAATGTAACATTAATTATTCCCAAATTAATCAAGGAAAAGGCATACTTTTTCCATTGTTACATTTAGCCCCCACTTTAGTTAGAGGATGAACTTGCTTCAAACTCACACTAAAGGAGACATTCAAGAGGGGTACAAGCATTCCAATATGAACAAAAGAGTATCAAAAGGATCAAAAGAGGTGGCCAAGCCTCCAAGATCCAAGATCCTATGCCAAACCAACATATGCACAAAAGGACACACACAAGGTTTATGATATGTAGAAAAATAAGATACACAAACATGTAATGTAAAAGATAAAAAGAAAAATAAAACTAAGTGAAAATAAAAAAGAGGCGCATCAAGATTCAACAGATTTTCCAACATGATGTGGATCAGATCTAGGTTGTTTGTCTAAAAATGCATGCTCACTCTAAGGCAATAGAACTTTAGGCTATTCATTGGGTGAGTATCCAAAAAGGTGGCTTACAAGGGGAACACGGTTTCCACCATGCAAAGCAAATGTATGCTCACAAGGGCTAGTGGAACCTCAGGCCATCCACTAGGTGAGCCCCCAAGCAAGTGGCTATGGGAAAGTCATACCTAAGTTCATCTCCCATATGATGAACATACCAAAAGATATACCTATTGATAACTTTGATAAAGAACCACATAGTAATGATCTTCAAGCTTCATGAGACAAGAAAAAATTCATATACTTGGAGCTCATGAAAAAACAATGAACTTTAAGCTTCATGAGGCAAGAAAAACTTCGTATGCTTGGAACTCATGAACAAAAAAAATGGTACCACAGGCAAGAAAAGTTTGTTATGCAAGATGGCCATATAACCGATGTTGTGAATGAAAAATAATGTAAGGAATGTTCAAATGGATTTTTCTTAGTTCGTGTAAGGTCTCTTCTTAGGGAACATTGTGCATAATATCTCCAAGAGAGGAAAAGTCAAAGAAATATCATGCTCTCGGAGGAAATCAAGCCTAATGAAACCACCAAAAAAAGGACGCATCGTAAGAAGAAATAAATTGTACAATGAAACATGAGTGTCAATGTATGCCACCACTTTAAAGCAGTTGCTTACACCATTGTTGTGAGAAATTTCTTTAAAGTAGGAGACATGGGAGCATATTCAGAAAGCCCTATGCCAATTCATAAGCTTCTAATAAGCTATGTCATGAAAAGAGAAGGGGTTGGCCCCAAAACTCAGTATGTCACATGCGGGCCAACTTAAGGCATGTTATCCACATTCGAAGCTTTGTCTTATATGTATATAAAATTTGTTCAACTAGCCAAAAGAGACAAAAACAAGCAATATACGAGGACAAGGATTCCTAACTGCCCTTCCCCTACTTAGTGTAGGACAAGGATGAGCCGAGATGATTGATGAGAAACATGAAAATCAATATCAATTAGAGGAAGTAGGTGCTTCAACACAAGAGCACCACCACACTATTGCAAGTATGAGCAAGTTTGATTATGTTTTCATTGATGTCAACATAGTACAGGATGTTGTAGGTTGTGCATGTATAATTGAGAGGCTGATGAGATGTTGTGAGTACATGGAGATATCTTTATGATGTTGCAGATGTACTGATATGATGGGTTACCAAGTGCTTTTGAAAAAAATAATAAATAGAGAAGTTAGAGTTGTGTGTATGTTCAGAATATGCTTTGGTATGTACTCCACATTTCTTCTGTGTTGATCATATGCTTGTGCAGATATGAGGTGTTGTTTATGGGAATCTATTGATGATATCTCTTGGTTTGTAGCTTCTGGTTTGATGGAGAATGAAAGATATCTTCACCGGTATGTGAACTGATTTTACAGAGTTGTTTGTCTATGGATTGGGAGAAATTTTTCTACTTTGTAGTCCTTTGCTTGTTTGTTTTAGGTCTTGTAGATCTAGAATGTGTCTTTTAGTGGTGTTCTTTGTGTTCTAGATAGGATGTTCGTGGTCTGGTGCTGCAAAAGTTGAGTTTTAGTATTGTTGTGTGTTTGTTCAGTCTAGATGGACTAGTGAGAAGTGTTATGAGTTTGAAGGTTGTTGTAGCTAATGTAGATAAGTCTAAAGGAATCTAATATGTGTTATAGTGATTGGAGAAGACTGTTGCATTATATGCAAGTTATCTTCTTGTTGGGAAGTGTGTACTTCAAAGTTCATTTGTGTCTTCATTAGGTTTGGCCAACCTGGTGTTTACACTTCATACAAAGGATTAATAATTAATTAAGGAAGCATGTGATTGATCTAAGATGATGTTTTGGGTCTTGGTTAAGTGATGGTTTGGTCCGCTCTCATTCCTTCCCATCGTGGGAATGTTGAGTTGCTAACCTAATTTGAATTTATGAAATGAAGCATGTGTAGCAGACCTTGGAGAAAGCTTCTAAGGTTAAAGAGGGTATAAATACAAGTCAATATGTTGTGAATAAATAAATCAAGCCACAAGTCTGAGAAGTAGAGTCTGTGAAAGTAAATTAAGGTAGGAATAATTTAATGTGTTAGATTCCTAAAAGAAGTGAGTTGACGATGTCTACAATTCTTCTAATCTAGGCTATGGTTGTGTGTAATTTGTTGAGGTGGATCTTTTTGTAATCTTTTATACCTATATGTATTGAGCCTCCCTATTGGATAGTGATTCCTTTCTATAGGCACTGAGCCTTTGTATCCAAATAGTGATTCCTTTTGGGAAGTGATCCCTTGGAAGTGAGCCTCTTTGTATTCGGTTGTGCAATTACTTTATATTGTGAGCTAATCCTCAATTTGGTTTTTCCCTCATTTTTTTTCCACATAAATCTAGTTTTTTTGTGTTGATATTGATTTCTATTACTTACATTTCATGTTCATACTTAATAGCATAATTAAATGGATAAGAAATTGATAAGTTTTTGAAGATTTGAGTTTGTGTTTAGTTACAACTGATTCAACCCCCCTCTTTTTTTCTTACACCTTTCAACAATTGGTATTTAGGCTTTGGTTCCTTGGTGAAGAGCTTAACCACTTAGGGTAGATCCAATGGTGCACAAATTGGCGATCCCTATGCTTGATGGATCTGACTATAGTAATTGGAAAGTGCAAATGAGAGGTTACATAATCTCTCTTGGTTACAAGACTTGAAGGGATTTTGAGATGAACTATGTTGCTCTAGCAAGTGGTCCTACTACTGCAGATGAGGTCTTTGCTTATGAGGAGATTTAGAAAGAGAGGTATGTGATTTATAGTGATTTATCTAAGACTGAGTAAACTAAAGTTATTTCATTGGGCACTGATTAAGAAGTTTGGAAGAAGTTGAAAGATATTTATGAAGGAAATGATAGAGTGAAATTGACAAAGAAGCTGACAACAAAGCACATATATGAAAATTTGAAAATGGTAGAAGGTGAAGATATTGCAAGCTATTTCTAGAGGGTTGATCTTGCAACAAATGAAGTTAGGAATCAAGGGGCTACTTTGGTAGATGAGGATATAATATAGAAGATTCTAATGACCTTACCAAATAGTTACAGTGATAAGGTCTCAGTTATTGAGGAAGTGTATGATCCTAAGAAGTTTACTAAAAAACAACTATTTGTCACCTTGACTGCATTTGGGATGAGGAAGTTTGGAAAGAAAGAGGAGAAGACAGAGTCAAAATTTAAAGCGACAAAGAATGAAGATGATTTGGATAGTGATGGTTTAAATGAGTTGGAAGAAAAATTTACAAAGAAGTTGAAGAAAGGTACTAGTAAGTACAAAGGTATGTTTCCCTTTAAATGTTGCATTCATGAAAATATTGTTCATATGCTTCAAGATGTTCAAATAGAGTTGTGCATAAGAAGAACAAAGATAATAATAAAGACAAAAAGGATAAGAAGTACAAGAAGTTGTATTATGTCAGACAAGATGCTAGAATTTATAATGATGAATCAAACTTTGAGGATAATGATCATGAATGCTTGTTTTTATCTTTAGAGACTAAATTTATGCCTGCTAACTCTAGAAGATGTACAAGGGAAAGTGGTTTGGAGAGTAAGAAGGATGAGAAGGAAGGTACCCTGGTTACTACATTTCATGCTCTACAAGATGAAGACTATTGGGTGATTGCTAGTGGCTGCTCTAATCACATGATCAGAGATAAGAGTAAGTTCACTAAGCTTGAAAAATATGATGGTGGTTTAGTTATGTTTGGAGATGATTCTGGAGCAAAGATTGTTGGGAAAGGAACAATTTTTTTTTATGGAAAGCACAACACTAATGATGTCTATTATGTTAAAAGCTTAAGGCATAATCTTTTGAGTGTTGGACAAATGTGTAGAAAAGGTTTCAAACTTGTGTTTGAGGACAACACCCATGAGATCATAAAGGGTTCTAGAACTATGGTTGCAGCAAGAAGAAGAACACATGGAAATATTTATCAACTTAAGGGTGTTGATGGTCAGTGACTGGTATCTCAAGTTAATGAAAGTTGGCTATGGCACTAAAGGATGGTACATGCAAATTTTGATAATTTGGTAAGGATCTATTCAAGAGAGGTTATCTGAGATCTACCTAAGATCACAAAGCCTAATACTATGTGTAGGAGTTGTCAGCTGGGATTTAAGCAAACTAGAAGTAGTTTTAAAGGAAAAGATCAATCAACTACCAGAATGTTGGAATTGGTGCATATTGACCTTTATGGCCCTACAAGAAAAGGAAGTCTAAATGGTGATAGGTATTTCATGCTCCTTGTTGATGATTACTCAAGAATGACATGGGTTACATTTGTTAGAGAGAAGACTTGGGCTTTGGATAGATTGAAAGTGTTCAAGGAAAAGGTAGAGAATGAAGTAAACCTAAGAATTAAATATTTAAGGTCTCATAGAGGTGGAGAATTCACTTCCAATGAGTTAAATACTTTTTTTGAAGAGCATGTCATAAAGATACATCTTTTTTCTCCTAGAACTCCATAGCATATTGGAGTTGTAGAAAGAAAGAATTAGACTATTCAAGAAGCTGCTAGAGCTATGATGAAAGAAGAAAATGTACCTGATGTATACTAGAGAGAGGAAATCCACACTACTATTTATATTCTTAATAGATTTTAGATCATAGGTAACAACACTAAGACTCTTTATGAGTTATGGACTGGTAAGATTCTTATTGTGAAGTACTTTAAGGTGTTTGGAAGCAAGTGTTACATTAAAAGAGATGATGAGAACCTTGGGAAGTTTTATGCTAGATGTGATGAAGGAATTTTCCTTGGGTATTCAATGAATAGAAAAGCATACAGATGCTTCAATAGGATATTGAGGAAGATAGTTGAGAGTGAAAATGTTATGGTTGATGAGGGCATGCATAGACCAATTGAGATAAGTGAAATTGAACCAGATGAGCCTATTTGTGAAGTTGTACTAGAAGAGAATAAAGAGGAAGAAGAAGAAAAAAATGAAGAAGAGAAAGATATCCCATAACGTTCTCCTAATACTCCTAAGTATGTAAAAAAGAATCATCCTAAAGACTAGATAATTGGAGATAAGAGTGAAGGTGTGAAGAAAATAAGAAAAGAGGTGCAAATTGAGGTAAATCTATGTTTACATTCAAAGATAGAACCTAAGTCTGTGAGTGAAGCATGTAAAGATGAGAGTTGGGTAAGAGTAATGAAAGAAAGAATTGTAGTAGATAGAAAAGAATCAGACATGGGAACTGATTCCTAGAGCAGTAAATAAGAATGTAATAGGTTCAAAGTGGGTGTTCAGAAATAAATTAAATGAGAATGGTAAAGTTGAGAGACACAAATAAAGACTTGTATGTAAAGGTTAATCACAGGTTGATGGCATAGAATTTGAAGAGACATTTTCCCTAGTGGCAAGAATGGAGGAAATTCAGGTGTTCTTGGAATTTTCTACTTATAGGGACTTCAAGGTATATCAGATGGATGTCAAGTATATTTTTCTAAATGGAGAATTGGAAGAAGAAGAGTACATGGAACAATGTAAGAGATTTCAGCTATTAGATAAATTGAATATGGCCTGTAAGTTGAAGAAGGCATTGTATGGATTGAAGCAAGCTCCTAGAGCTTGGAATGAAAGATTGGATAGATACTTGACACAACAAAATTTTAACAAAGGCTCTATAGACAACAATCTTTATTTCAAGATTGAAGGAAACATGATGTTGATAGTAGTTGTGCATGTGGATGATATCATCTTTCGAGGAAATGAAGGTATGTGTAAGAAGTTTTCAGAAGAGATGAAATAAGAATTTGAAATGTCTATGATTGGTGAGTTGAATTTCGTACTTGGACTACAAGCGAATCAAATTGATAAGGGGGTATTCATTTCACAATCTACGTATGTCAAAGAGTTGTTGAAGTTTGGCAAGCATGACTACAAACCTGTCTGTACTCCTATGGTGACAGGATGTAAGTTGAGTAAAGAAGATGAATCTAATAAAGTTTATTAGAGCAAGTACAAATCTATGATTAATGGACTATTGTATCTTACTGCTATAAGACTAGATATCATGCGTGCAGTATGTTTAGTTTCCATATTTCAAGCAAAATTGAAAGAAGCACATGTTACAACTGTAAAGAATATTTTTAGATATCTTAAGGGAATTCCAAATTATGGATTGTGGTATCCTAAGGATATTGATTTCACTTTGAATACTTACATTGATGTAGATTGGTCTGGTTGCATAGATGACCAGAAAATTACAAGTGGTGGTGCTTTCTTTCTTGGTGGAAGATTGGTTTCATGGCTTAGCAAGAAATAAGATTTTGTTTCTTTATCCACTATAGAAGTTGAGTATATTGATGCAACATCTTGTTGCACACAGGTTTTGTGGATGAAGAAAATTTTGAAGGAAATAGGAGTGATATGTGACAAGCCTATCCCTATCTTCTATGATAATACAAGTTCTATAAACATTTCAAAGAATCTAGTAATGCACTCAAGGACAAAACATATATCTATCAAATATCATTTCTTGAGAGAAAAAGTGTTGAAGGATGAATTTAGGCTGGAGTATGTGTCTACAAAGGATCAAATTGTAGATATATTTACCAAGGCTCTTCCGAAGGATACTTTTGAGTATCTTAGGGAGAAGTTGGGGCTCATTGGCCTTCCTTCGAACTAGGTGCACATGGAGGTGCATTAGTCCAGTGGATCTATAGATTCTTCATTTATCTAGACTGATGGATGGGTCTACTTTGCAAGGGGAGTATAAAGTTTCATTGTTGTAGTATGACTTGTGTGGGTGCACTCCTAAGGGGGAGTGATCTGATTTTTGTTCTTTGCCACTGATGTCAAAGGGGAGAGAAAAAGAAGAAGTTGAAAGGAAGAGAGAATATTGAGAATGTGTCTTTGATGGTTTGTCACATCATGTGTTTCCATCAATGACAAAGAGGGAGACAATTTAAAGTATGAGAAAGTTTGGTTGTGTTGTCATTGATGTTGTCAATGATGTCAACACAATACATGATGTTGTAGGTTGTGCATGTTTAGTTGAGATGTTGATGAGATGTTGTGAGTACATGGATATATCTTTATGATGTTGTAGATATGCTGATATGATGGGTTACTAAGTGCTTTCAGGAAAATTAATAAATAGAGAAGTCAAAGTTGTGTGTATGTTCAAAATGTGCTCGAGTATGTGCTCCGCTGGTGTAGGAGCACCATTCCATTTTAGATATTTTCTATAGTTGCTACATGAAGAGTTGAGACTAGGAGTTATATTATAGGATGTTGGAGTTTTTTGAGTCTAAATAAGGTATGATGTGACCATTTTTTTATGTAATTAGCAACTTTGAGGTCTTTTGAGTCAATATTGTGAAAGTTGTAAATCATGTTGAAAAGTTGTCAAGTTTGAAAAAAGTTGTCAAGGTAGGTGAAATGTCAATTTTTATATGTGAGCTCATGTTTTAGGTTGAATAAGGTATAAAAAGACCATTTTTATTGTTTTAGGTGGTTAAGAGAGTCAATTTGCACATAATGCAAAAACTGCTAAATGTTGTCACCAAAAAAATGCAAAAAAGTGCAATTTTGTACTCCAACGGTCATGAGGAGTTTTAAAATCAGTTGAGAGTGGTTGTGTTGGTTTTTTCATGATGGAAGAGGTTTAAATAAGTTCATTCCATTGATGTGATGGTTGGTTGAAGGATTTTGGAAGAAATAACAATAAAGATTTTCCCTGTTTTTATCAATTTTTTGTGTTTTCTTGACATCTACAGAATTGTGCGGACCCATACTACTGTATTATGATTCAAATTTGTTAGGAACCTATAGAGAATTATTATATCTTTCATTTACATTCATTTAGGAGTTTCATTAAGTAGAACTCATTTTATTGACAAATCTTAGAGGGTGTACTGAGTTTGCAGATTTAAGGGTTTTTAAAGCTTTAAATGGAATTATGACTCATTCCTCCTATTGTAATCTCTATGGCTCAGAGGAATGAGTTTGGTGGGTTAGGTTTAGATGTTAGGTTTATTATTGGGTGAATGGAGAAAGGATTTATGGGATTTGAGTTGTCCCTGGTGAAATTGTGAGGAAAATATTATGATAATGAAGGTTCTAACCTAGGGTTTGATGAAATCTGAATGGGCAGTGATATTTCTTGACATTTTAAACTTGTGCAACCTTAGTCAGGGGTGTTTGAGTTGGTGGTAAAGTCTGGTAAAGTCTATAAGTAGGTTTTTCAATAAACCCTAGGGTAAGTTGGGGAAAAGAAAGGGTTTTGGAGTTTGGGGTGTTGTAGGGCTAAAGACTGTGGATTTTTTTTCTTAGGTAGGTGAGTGTTTTCCAATTGATTATTGGTTTTTGTGAGGCATTCCTAAGGTGTTTGTTTTGTAAATTAGGCCTATTTGGCTAGGTTGAGTAATGTAGTTTACATGATTTGTGGAATTTGTTCCAAAAGAGTCATATGTGGGGTTCATGTATGTTGTATAAGGCTTTAATGGGTGCCCAAAATGATGGTTACTTGTACAGGTTGTTAAGGAAAAATGAGAGTTAAGCCAGGAAAATTGGGTCTATAGACCTACAAGGGTGTCTAAGTGAAAAGTTTAAAATAAGCCAAGATTAAGTCTATGAGTAGAAGGGTGATTTGAAATCCTTTGAATTGATAAAGTGAGGCATTTGTCAACCTAGTTTTCTATTAGTTGGTATGAGAGAAAAGGGATTAGGTCTCTTGTGGAAGAAGGTTAAACGTTTAAGTGTAAGAAGAAGGTGTAATTGGAGGAATCAAAATGCCTTCTAAGGGAAGCACTATTATTAGGACGATTGATAACTAGGGTAGAGAATTAGAATCCTTGAAGGAGGTCGTTGCATTGAGGTCTAAAATTGGGGTTGATAAGGATGAGAGCGATTATGAAGAGGAAGAGTTGGATCCAGAGGATGTGAGGATGTTGAAGTTATTGAAGGCTCTAAAAGGTGATGGACATGGAAAAATGGACTTTCCTATATATGGAGGAAAACTAGATGGTGCAGAGCTCTTGGATTGGATAGTGGCCATGGATAATTACCTTGAAAGTGAAGAGGTGGATGAGGAAGACAAGATGAAGAAGGAAAAAAACCAAGTTAAAACGACATTCTTTCTTGTGGTGGAACTTTTTGAAAGAAGAAAGGAAGAAAAGGAGGAGGCTAAGATCACTTCCTGGGAGAGAATGAAGGAAAAAATCAAAGGTAATTTCCTTCCTAATGATTACAATGTGCAATTGCTTAAAAAACTTCAAAATATTAGGCAAAAGGATCTAGATGTGCAAACATACACCAAGGAGTTCTATAGGTTAAGTATAAGAACAAAGCATGAGGAAGATGAAGAGGAAAAAGTGGCAAGATATCTTAATGGACTGAGGTATAATATACAAGATGAAATCAATTTGATGAAACCAAAGACAATAGAAGAATGTTTTCAAATGGCTATAAGGGCTGAAGAGAAAATGAAGAGAAGACAAGACAAGGAAACAAGAGGAAGAGGTAGTACTTCTAGTGGTAGAGGTACTTTTTCTACACCAAAATAGTCCAAAGAAGATCAAGAAGATGTTGGTAAAGGAAAAGAACAAGTGGTTGAATCTAGAGGTGGATGGAATGGTGGAGGAAAAAACTATACAGTTAGATATACAAATCAACGAAGAGATCCTAATGTGTTTGAAGGAAGGTGTTACAAGTGTGGTGAGTTTGGTCATCCATTCTTCAAGTGTCCTAATAGGTTTGATGCTACTAAAAGTGGGAGTGAGAGAAGAGGTGAAAAGAGGATCCAAATTGTGCAAGAGGATGAAGAGGAAAGTGTCAATTCGTTAAGTCATAATTGTGTTCCTAAAATTGGTGAGATTTGATGTTGAAAATACAACTATTGAAGGCCTCCAAGTTGAAAGAACCATTGCAAAGGAGAAGTATTTTGAAGACCACCTACAATAGCAAAGGTAAAGTATGCAAGTTAGTAATAGATTCAAGCTCCATTGATAATATAGTATCAAAGGAAATGGTAGATAATTTTTAATTTGGTGAAAGTTCCTCATGAAACACCCTATAAGGTGTCATGGTTAAATGATGATCAATCAATTCTAGTCAATGAGCAAGCTTTAGTTGAATTTCAAATTGGGGAATACGAAGATAGGGTACTCTGTGATGTTCTACCAATGCAATGTTTCCATTTGTTGCTTTGAAGGCCATGTAAATTTGATAAACATTTTGTGTAATACTTACTAGATTGTGCATGAAGGGAACTCATTTACTTTGTATACTTTGGAAGAAGAAGATAAGGAGCATCCAAGGGTAGCAAAGGTAATCATGATGGGTAGAAAAGAGTTTGTGAATGTTGGGGAAGATAAGAGTAAAGAGTTTGTAGTCACTCCAAGGGATGGAGATCTAAAGAGAATAAATTTGAAGGCTAATACAGTGATTGAGGGAAGCAAGGAAGGTGTGAGAAGGGTGTTCAAGTTTGAGGCAGGTTTGAAAATGATAGTGCTATGAGGACAATGATTTTGATGCATAAATTCAAAGACAAGGATGGAGTGAGACAAGTGGAAAGGAAAGGACAGAGATATGAAGGTAGGAGTGTTGTATGGACAAGGCAGAGGGAAGTTGAAGCGGGCCCTATATTAGTCACAAATGGTAGAGTGATTAGAGGATGTTAAACAAAACAAGGGAAGCATCATCAAGTTGACCATGGGCTCAAGGATGGTAAGCATAAAACAAGTTTTTTAAATTTTTCAGTCAAGGTGTCTTTTGCAGGTTAGAGAAATGAATTTTTCATAGGTGGAACAATTGAAAATCAGTTTCTAGAGGCATGGAAACCTTTTAGGCAGTGTGTATGGTGTAGGAGCACTAATCCATTTCAATGATTTTCTCTAGTTGCTACATGAAGAGTTTATTCTAGGATTCTGGAGTATTTTGAGTCTAAATAAGGTCTAATGTGACCATTTTTGATGTAATTAGCAACTTTGGAGTCTTTTGAGTCCACATTGCTAAAGTTGTAAATCATGTTGAAAAGTTGTCAAGTTTGACAAAAGTTGTCAAGGTAGGTGAAATGTCAATTTTCTTATGTGAGGTCATGTTTTAGGTTGAATAAGGTATAAATATACCATTTGTATTGTTTTAGGTGGTTAAGAGAGACAATTTTCACATAATGCAAAAAGTGTTAAATGTTGTCACCAAAAAAATGCAAAAAAGTGAAATTTTGTACTCCAACAGTCATGAGGAGTTTTGAAAATTAGTTGAGGGTGGTTGTGTAAATTTTTTCATGATGGAAAAGGTTTAAATAAGTGCATTCCATCGATGTAATGGTTGATTGAAGGATTTGGAAGAAATAACAATAAATATTTTCCCCGTATCATCAATTTTTTGTGTTTTCTTGACATCTATAGGACTGTATGGACCTGTACTACTATATTATGCTTCAATTTTTTTAGGAACCTATAGAGCATTGTTATATATTT
>VDFB02078840.1:0-41655 GCA_007258455.2 Sequoia sempervirens | reverse complement strand
TGTGCTTATATCCCTCAAACAAGCCATATCCAAAAGCTTGAACATTGAAGTATTATTGTCATCAAGGTAAGAGAAGTCCTCAGAGAGAGGGTTCACCTTAAGTGGATATGTCTTTCTAGAATTCAGATTAACCCCCTCATCCTCATGTATAGACTTCCCACCTGAAAGCTCCACGCTAGGTGACTATTTAATAAGGGAGTCATTTATTTCAACAACATTATCCACAACACCCTTCTCCTTATCCTGATCCTTGAAACCCTTCAAATCACCTTTCACAACCTATTTTTTCATCTTTTCAATTCTTTTGGATGTCCTTCATAGCATTTCCTTGGCTTCCTTCTCCCCAACATCTTCAGGTAATCCCTCCTCCATACGACCATCCACAACATGATCCTGATCATTAAGCTCATTCTTCCCCTTACATTGGAAACCGCTAGAAACAACAACAATATCATTACCAGCAGTATGGGAATCCAACTCTTGAAGGACAATCTTCTTAGCAGCATGTTTCCCCTTGCGATTCCCCTTCTTCCTCTTCTTAGAAGGGGCCACCACAGGGGATGAAGACCCACCCTCATCCTCTTCATTTCATTCCTCTTCACTAACAACACTGGTATCTAAACCAAGCAAGAGGGAACCATCGTTGATAGCTTTTTCCTTACCTTTAATCGTCTTGGTTGAGATCTGAGCTCTCACATGCTCCATAATGAGTAGTATGAGGCCCTCATGGAGAATAGGAGACCTCCTATTTTTTAGATGAGCATACACTAACACTTCCAACAAAGATAAAAGAAAGAAAGGGAATGAGATAAACAACCCATGTCTCAAATGATTCAACAAAGTGAAATGGTGACCTAAAATTGTAGTATAGAGATTATCTAGGGTAACATACCACATGATGACCTCTACAATATTAGCCAAAATTTTCTTCAAATAAGTTCGTTCGTAGCCCCAAGATGAAAACTTAATCAACTTCTTTTGCTCATCATCCTTAAAGAAACAGTCCATGGCATTGTCATTACTCTTCCTCTCCTTAAAAAATTTATGACCCACCAACGTCAACTCAGTTATGGAAGCAATGAGCTTCTCAGTAATCACAAACTCCATTCCCCTAACCTGTATTCTTCTATTATGCCAGTAGTTGACAAATTCCATCGAGGCCTTAGGATCATGGTCATGGAGCCTTTCCAAAAAAGGCATCAAATTCCCATGCTCTAAAATCCTCCAAATTTTATGATCCTTCCTCCATCTTGCACAGGAATAGGGTTCAATCCTACTAGGGTCACCTCCCATGATCACAAAGACCATAAACTAAAACCCCAGGAAAGAGACAGTTGTTAAAAAGAGAATAGGTGAACCAACACCCACAAAGCTTGTGAGTAGAAAGAAGGCAATAATGATGATAACACTCTAGAGAATGACCTTAACCATAGCCATCATTTCGGAATAAAGATTTGTCATCCTTAGGAAGGAGGGAGTACTCCTCCCATGCCTTGAAATCGATAGCCTCATTTGCAAAGAAATTTTCCAATGAGTTGCCCTCTCTATAAATATGAGTGATACAAGTTTCCTCAAAGGATCTAAACATCATTATAGCATCCTTGATCAAATGATCAGTTGTCCAACTTGGCTTCTGAATTCCAAGTAGGAAATTAATAATATTAAGTGAATCTCCTTTGACCCAAAGCTTGGAGTACCCCTTGTCCAACATAAACTTGATACTAATGAACGTAGCCTCAACTTTCGCATGGTGATTAACAACAACCCGGTTATCGAAGCAATAAACTCCTCATTAATCAAAAACTTCATTCCCCTGACCTATAATCTTCTATTATTCCAGTAGCTGACAAATTTTGTCGAGGCCTTAGGATCATGGTCATGGAGCCTTTCCAAAAATTCCCATGCTCTAAAATCCTTCAAATTTTATGATCCTTCCTCCATCTTGCACAGGAATCTAGGGCTCAATCCTACTACAGTCACCTCCCATGATCACAAACACCATAAATTGATACCTCAGGAAAGAGACAGATGTTAAAAATCCAATAGGTGAACCAACACCCACAAAGCATGCGACGAGAAAGAAGGAAATAATGATAATAACAGTCTAGAGAACGAGCTTAACCATATCCATCATTTTGCAATAAAGATTTGGCATTCTCAGGAAGAAGGGAGTACTCCTCCCATGCCTTGAAATCATTAATTCTGACAACCTCATTTGCAAAGAAATATTCCAATCAGTTGCCCTCTCTATAAATATGAGTGATGTGAGTTTCCTCAAAGGATCGGTAGGTTGTTAAACTTAAAAAATAGGTTGATTATAATTTAAAGAAAAAATAGTAAAACATATTAAATTTTTTTGAAAAATATATGGTGCACTAGAGTAGAGAGTCCTCTTTAAAAGGGTATAATTTTTTTTTTTATAATGATTAAAAAAATAGACAATAGTTTGCGTCAAATGAAAATTGTCAAATTCTAACAAGTTTAAATTTAGAATGTTATTACGAGAAAAATATACATCAAAATTTCATTTTTTTCTTGCCATGCACTAGATATTGAAGTCACCTATTTGGAGAAAAAAAAATATGTGAAAATGAAGTTTTTTTCTATTTGGTTTCTTAACGTCAAGTGAAAGTCACTTTTTCCTGAAATTTTCAACATTCTAAAATCTGCTCTTAAATTGATAAAAAAAATAAAAAAATTTGAATCTCAAAAATTACAGGAATAAACTTCATCAATATTTATACATTTCATTAATTACATCATTTTGAAATTCAAAACATAAATACCACTTTTATGTGGTCGAAGCTTATAATTTTTTTGTTGTTGGTCGATTCCTTTATAAAGTGTGACACAAGTTTGTGCTTTTACCCTACTACAATATCTATATCCAAAACACCAAAAACAATTCAATATATATATCAGCATCAAGTGTAACATCAATTAGGTCGGCCTAATTGGATGTAACACACAAAATTCAACTTGTCAGCCCCAAAAAAAAATTCTCCATACTCATGCCACAATTCACAATTCAAAACTTCTTAACATAGGTTGACATGGACCTAAAATAGATCCCACATAAAGGCTCAACACATATTAACCCTTCGCATACTCATCAAACATGTTAGGTTGGCACAACATAGGACCTAAACAAAATACATCAATTGTTCATTCAATTCACAATACGTTAACCTCAAAACATGATACTATATAGAATTCAAGCTCAAATAACATTTGGAAACTTATCTTCAACACTGCAACATCAAAGACTCATCCATGTAGGAGTGTGAAATCTCCCACACAAATACACTGTATAGGAAATGACTATGAAATGTCAGACCGGACTCTGTCATTCATATCTCTCAAAATACTTTTCCAAACTAGATGATATCTTTGGTTTAGATGCATCTAAGAACCACACAAATTAGGTTAGAAGTGTAGAGAAAAATATTCCTTTGTGGAGTGGTGCGGACCTAGAAACGAATACACTATTACACTAAATTGGCAATTTTGACACTTAATCAAATTTCCACATAATTGATTTTTCTGGACCAATTCTTCTTGCACAAATGACTTCTTTAGCACCTCAAAAATTTGTTAGGATAACCAAAATTGATCCACAACAATGTTGACATCAAAGATAACATTGTATTACATCATTATGCATTTTCTCCATGCACATGTTGCTAACTAGCATCATCAATGACAATCTCCTCAAACTTCCAACAATCTCCCCCTTTGTCATTGATGGCAACATGCCAAAAATCTCAAAAATGCTCTCCAATTCTCCCTCCCCTTTGACATCAAGGGAAAAGAGCACCTATATACATTATTCTAATTCATTACTAGAGCTCCTCCTAAATGATCTCAATCCATCAACAAATCCTCCATCTTCAACTTCCACATCTCAAAATTATTTCCAAAAAATTTATCTACCTCTATTCTCCCTAATGAATTTTTCATTTGAAAGTTCTTGCAACAAGATCACAAAATATCTTCCGCACAAGCTTCCACTCAAATTTGGATTAGTTCAAAAAACCCAACAACCCACAACTGAAACCAAAGATGATTAGGATTTAATACCACTTGTAAGGAAGCTAAGGTAGCAAAACAACTTCCTACACTAATGTTGAAAGGAAAATAATACAAAACTTTTACAAATCTTTAAAAGTTACAAAAACTTAAACAAAAATAAACATAAATATCATGCATACCAAAACATAGTGATCTATGTGGGAGAAACCCCACTCTTCAAAAACCACCTAATATATTATTCAAAAATCACAAAGATTACAATATACTTGCAGAGAAAGATTCTCATAGGAGTATCACCAACCAGAAATCTAGAGGTAACACAACCACTATAAACTCTCATAATACATCACAATACATAGTCGTAATACATCACCCTCATAAAATAGGGTTTCCTTCTAGGGAAAGTGAATCCAACAAAAATATCGACCATCAAATATGACACATAATGATGAACGGTCTAGATTTACAATAATAAAGTGTACATAAAATTTGGCTTTAAGGGGTACATCCCTCGAGCCCCCACTAGGGCATGCTAGCCCCGGGACCCCCAACTGGGGGGGATGATCCCCCTAAATCTCTCACTAGGGGGACCCCCCCCATGCCCCTGCGTTGTCATCATATGAACAATCCCTTTGTATCAATAGTAACTTATGTAATTGCAAGGTTGAGACACATTTTCCCAACAAAATACAATGGAATGTGTATCAAGTAAAAAGTGAGAGAAAACATACAAGCGAGACTCATGATATTCCTTACCAATTGGAAGGAGTGCATTATCTTCAAGATTCCTGAAATTGATAAAATTTGGAGTGAATTTAAATTTTCTACTATTTTGAGTGATTTTGTAGACAAATAGAAGGTTTGTTGATAGATAAAGAACACATAGGACATCCTCAAATGTACCATTACCAGCATCAACTGAACCCTTCCCAATTACATCCACTAGAGAATCATCCCCAAAGAGAGTTTGGGGTACAGAACAAGGCTCCAACAAAGAAAATTATTCTTTAATAGAACCCATGTGATGTGAGGCACTTGAGTCAAGAATCCATTGTTGTGAAGAATCAACAATAGCAATAAGTGCAATTGCTTTCCCTTTACTTGATTTGGAAGGAGTGGAGGAATGTTGAGCAATAAAAGAAGGTAGATTAATGTTGTTCTTTTTAAGATGTTTTAACTCATCAATTTGATTCTTGTGACAAGAATGTTCCTCATGACCAATTTTCTTGCAGTAGCTACAAATTGGCCTTTCCTTCTTTTGATAATTCCATTTTGAAGAGGAGGAGTTGGAGTCTTTTTTTTTGTAGAAGATGATTGGGGGTAAAAGAAAAAACATGTGTCACACTTTCAATCAACTACATATTTTTGAGTGAAACAGTTTCATCCTAAATAGTTTTAGGTGAAAAAATTTTGACCGAAACTACATGGCCTATGTGTGACACACATAGTGTGAAACCCTTTCACCCAAAACAACAAAACAAAATATTTCCCTTTATTGCTTTAAAATGTAACTCAATTTGTATGTGTGTTTTCAATTAAAAGGGTTTCAAGCAAAAGGGTTTCAGTTGAAACCCTTTTACCCAAAACTATCTATGTGGCATCCTTGTTGGCAGCCACCTCATCTTTTTTTTAAAAAAAATCAAACTTTCCACTTGAACATGATATTTCTTCTATCAAAATGATTTTTTTTATAACTAAAAATACCCTTTTGTAGAGCTCAAAGTGAAGAATCCAAATATATACATTTTTTATATTTTGATTAGTTTTAATATGTTTTTTTAAAATAATACAAGTAGGTTGTTGAAATAAAAAAATGAGGTTGATTAGAATTTTTTTTTTAAAAAAGCTAAAAATATTTAAAAATAATGAAAAATATATGGTGCACTAGAGGAGAGAATCTTCTCAAAAATGGTATAAAATGTTTTTTGAAAAATATAACAAAAAATAGAAAATAGTTGACATCAAATGAAAACTATCAAATTCTAGTATGTTTGACTTTAACACATTATTACGAGAAAAATATACAGTAAAATTTTAATTTATTTTACATGCACTAGATATTGAAGTTGTCTATTTGGGAAAAAAATCAGGGGAAAATAAAGTTTCTTTCTATTTTTTCTTGACGTCAACTCAACATCACTTTTTCCTAAAATTTTCAACAATTCAAAATATACTCTTAAATTTATAAAAAAATATCAAAATAATTTTTTTTTAAATTAAAAAATTACTGGAATAAAATTCATCAAGAGTTCTACATTTCATTAGTTTACATCATTTTGAAATACAAAACATAAATACCACTTATATGTGGTCGAATTTGAGAATTTTTTTTTCTATTGGTTGATTCCTTTATAAAAGTGTGACACAAGTTTGTACTTTTACTCTTGTGCCTGATCTTTTTGTGACTTCTTCTTGAGTTGTTTTTATTTTTTGTCAAGTTTCCTTGATTTTTTTGACCCTTCGATTGACCAACCAATAAAGCTTGTGATTGTGAAGGATTAATAAGACCCATGGAAAGAAGCTTTCATTGTTCTCACATACGAGATGGTGCAACAAGTGCTTCCCCAACAAATCTTCGAGTGAGTGTGAGTCCATCAACGACTTCCAGGTGTAGGATCACCGATATGTGACCCTAACCCAACTTGTTTTTTTATCTTTGCACACATTTATTAGGCTTAGAATGTCAAACAAGTCTAGTGGCATAGTTTGGTGCAGCTGAAAGGGTCAAATCGGTGTCGCACGGCCTTAAACTGTGCAACTATTACAATTTGCGATGTCGCGTCACAGTTTAGAACTTAGGGGTCAAACTCCAAAGTGCACCAAATATGCAAATGGCACCGCCACGGTCCAGTTAGGAGTTTAGGGTTTCTTGATCAAAATAAAGTGTTGTTGTGGTGGAGTTTGCGATTTAGGGACTCCAGCAGCGTAGTTTGGAGCTTTCAAATAATGACGCCTTTGTTATTTTGGTAGTGAAAACTTCAAACGAGATCCATATTTTTTATGAAACTTGACGTTGTAGCTTTACTGGTGTAGGAGGACACATAGCCCGTACATTCATGCGAGCATTGATCCCCGGTACTCAACAATTTTTCTGGTTTAGATGAGTTGCTTTAGGAGCACCTTGGAGCATCAGTCTATGGTACATCACATACATGCCCACCATCAGGACACACTTGGGTGTGATGATTGCACTAGCCGAGCAATGGTACAGTGAGACATCATTGTTTCACTTTCCCACTGGCGAGGCGATCATCAACCTAGAGGATGTTTGGAAAATTCTTCAATTTTTGATCCACAGTGAGAGGGTCATTTATGACATGGACGTCGGGACCGATGCCTTCTATGAGATTATGGGGCTAGACGAGATTGTCTTTTTTGAGGGAAAAATTAAGCTTGAGTGGTATCGAGGTCGGGTGTCCACCTTCCATTTGATTGTGGCCGCTATCATTTCAGGACTTGTAGCTCCAGATCGACAGGGCAGGTATTTTAGCCTTGGATGGGGTCTAGCTTGGGATTGAATGCTCCACAGAAGATGTTGCTTTGTGTGGGGACCAGTGATGGTAGCCTCACTTTATCATGATTTGCACAAGTTTGCATATTGCGATAGCAGGGCCATCAGAGCTCGGGTGACACTTCTACACATCTGGGCCTGGAAGCATATTGTCGTGCTCCACCCGCAAGTTACAGTGGTTGATGTGGAGCCAGAAAACCCATCATTCTAGAGATATAGGGGTGGCTTGACATTTACACATACAGGATGGGTCGACATTCATCACTAGAGGAGGGTGATCAATGAGATGACCACATTCACTTGGAGGCCTTGCCTCAGGATGCCTGTATGGTACAATGATGTACAACTTTTCTTTGTGAGGTAGGACAAACTAATGCAGGATAGAGAGCACACTATGATCGAGTGCTACCTGCTAGATTAGGTAGCCAGGTAGTTCAACGACATTCAAGATAGGCCCAACAATTAGTATGTGGTCATTTTTGCTTGTACCACTAGGGAGACCACATGGGGTCGGTTGATCCCTCCAGAGGATGTAGTGGATAGCTTCAGAAAACTAGTAGCGAGGCCCTGGGCATATGATCAGGGGTAGGAAGACCCTGGGACTAAATAGGAATGCATTGACTGGTTCAAGCCACCAATCTAGTTGATAGTGCCAGGGGCAGTTTTATCGCAACAAAGACCCTGAGGCCAGACAACAGGGTGGGGGCGGGAGTGAGGAGGATGAGGAGACAGAGATGGGGATGGAGATGGAGATGGACAAGGAGGACCACCTCCCCACCATCCACACTAGCATCAAGATCAGAGGGGGTCGGGAGACTAGTAGAGAGACACTCCTAGAGATCAACAGGCGCCATGAAGAGACCAACAACCACCACCACCACCTCTGCCACCTTAGCTAGATCAGAGGGATATTTTGATTCAGCAACTCTAGGAACAGGTTGCAACACTGACGGTTGAGAGAGACCAGGCCTGATAGTAGGTCCAGGCCCTTACAATGGAGTGAAACTAGGCTGTACAGCAGAGACAGGCCACCAAGCTATAGTTGGCATAGGAGGTGGGTCAACGCTAGTAGCTAGAGAGTATGACAATTGTGGCATAGGGTAGGACGGTCCTAGCACGGATGTACCGGGAGGCCATCAGAAAGGCTAAGTACTACAAAGTACATTATCATTAGGCAATGCCTCGAGTGGCTTAGGTGGCATATTTCTCCCAGCAGATAGGGCAGAGGTAGGACCACCCTGAGAGACAGTAGGGGTGAGGGGAGTAGCCATCAGGGCTAGCTCACATTTTTTATCAGCGACACTTATTCTTTTTGAGATCCATGAGCTCTATTTTTTATAGCCCCATGGGAATTTGTACTCATTGATTGATACATACACATTTGATCCTGATTTGTACTATGACAGTTATATTATTGATATATATGATATGATTCGATTATGAGATGTGTCATATTTTATTTATGCATGATGGATGGATGCATTTACTTTTCTATATGTGATGTTCTATATGCGATGTGATGTATGATTATATATTATGGGATGTTTATGGATGAATGCATTTCTTTTTCAATATCTTTTTCTATGCACTTTTTATGATGATGTATGGATGATATGGATGCAAATGATATGATATGAAAATCCTCATACTAACATATCTATATTATGCACTTAATGGATGATGGTATTGTATGAGATGTATGGGATATTATGACATGCTCTTTTCTTCTTTTTTTTAGTACCTTTTTCAATATGTATGGATGATGCAATGATGCACATGACATGATATGATGATGCTTATGGATGATGCAAATGGATGATATGATCATGTATATGATGATGTTTATATGGTTTATGCAATGAATGCAAATATATGGTTTATGAGATGCTTAGAATAACCAATCTATATTATTTAATGATGAAATGCAATGCATGTGAGATGACCAGTGTTTCCTATATGATATGATAGTATGCTGAAGGTTTGTGGATGCAAGATGGATGCATTAGCGATGCTTTTGATTTAACTGTCATGGCACCATGTTAGCACGAAGAGAAAAAGAAGAAATAAGATCCAACAAGCCCACATTATTAAAGATGATGATGATGATTTGCTTCTCAGGAATTGGGATTTTAGAAAGGGCTATTTACCTTATTTTTGATAATATACACATAGGCACAATGCATCAAGGTATATAGAACCAGGATGACGTTGCACCTAGTGTGATGGACTTTGACTCGACAATTAGATAGGAGTACTCTTGTTCACACCTGACATATGGAACCTCATTCAAAATGTAGTTCAGATATTCCAAATATCTCATACCAATACATAGAAAGGCAAGCCTTCCTATATGGTCAACAAGATGCCTAAAACACCCTCCCTATAGACCAAACAAAGTAGGCATGACCAAAGTTATATTACAAGAACATCCAACAAGTACAACAGATAAAAGATAATGACTGTTTCTCCATTCCTTTTTCTCTAAATCCCTTTTCTTTGGAAATCATCAAGAGGTCATCGAAATGAGCACAATAAGATAAGTTGAAAGAAAAATATCTAGTAAACAAACAAGTTAATGTTCTTCATACCACCTAATACGACTAAATGGGTGATGCACGTGTTGATGTCCATTGTAGGAAGGATGTATCCTAGGACATGATGTTATCGGATGGTTAAGGACAAAATTTGGATGATGAATATTAGTATAAAGGAAGTTGACCAACACATTTTGCTGACCCTAGACTTAAGATTTTTAGCCTTGAGTTTTCACTTTTAACACCTGCTAAGACTTTTTACATTTGTTTACCTGCCAAAGGTTAGGGGTGATGATTGATTTATTGTGAGAGTGATGTTTATTCTTGAATTGGCCGGATGAGACGGATGCTTCTGGATTTTGAATTTTTTGAAGTTTTTTGAAAATGTTTTGGGAGTTGTTTTGGTATTTTCAAGATGTTTTACAAATGTTTTTATTTTCAAATTTTCCAATGTTTGGGGTTTTCTGAGATTTTCGCAAGAAACCTAACCTCTGAACCTATTGTAGGGGTCTAGAGGGCTTATCAAAGATTAGTCTTTCCCTCGTTGCCATGTAGAGACCACATAGTTCAACTAACACAAACTTGATTATTGATGAGATATGAACAAATGGATTGTCAGTTTATTATGAAAGACTCATAAAGGACTGACCTAATTGTCTTGGGGGATGATCCAAGATCAAGCTGCCCCTACGTTCGAGATTAGAGACCCATAGTTCAACAAGATGACTCTATTTTTGCCTGACTAGCACGACTGTTTTGGGATTTTGATATGATTTGAATGTTTTGGATTTTTGGATGTTTTGATGTTTTGGATTTTCTGAGTTTATGAAGACTTTCAAGAATATACATGAATCTGATCCGATGAGAACATGCCCCCAACGTGATGCAATAGACTACTCTGATACAAGCAAGACAAACTGACCTTAAAAATGGGCCAAGTAGTACTAAGAGGGATCATGACACAAACATAGGACCAAGCTATGATGCAGATGCGGATGGGTGATGGATGGAGACATGGGAGTGTGATGTGATGTGATGGATCAATGATGCAGAATGAGTCGTGGAGATCCTGGTGGATGTAAAGCACTTATTTACACAAGGCGTTTGTTTGCCAGGTTTTCACCAAGGTACTTGCCCAAAGTGCCACCGAAGTGGTTTTCACTATAGGACGATTTTTTTCTTTACTGTTTTTAATCCATTTTCTAATTTTTTTTGGATTTTTATGCTTTTTGATTTTTTTTGTATTTTTGGTTTTATACCTTTGAAAGTTTAGGCATAAAACTTTTTGAGATGGGAGTTGTTCATGGGCTCCTACAGAGGTTCTCCTTCAAGTGTTGATAACTAATATTCCCCTGACTTGTAGCTTGTTGTGATGATGAAGGGTCCCAACCAATTGGGTTCAAACTTGCCCTTGCTATCTAGATTTGGAACATTCTTCAGATTCTCCTTCAACACAAGCTCTCTGACTTGGAAGATCTGACTCCTAATCTTCTTGTTGTAACTTATTTTGAAGCGATTTTGGTAAACTTGCAAATGGTTTAAGGCATCCATGTGCCACTCATCCAGTAGTTCCAACTCATTCAACCTTGACACCCAATATTCTTCATCTATGATGAGATTCTTCAATGATATTCTTAGGGATGGGAGCTTGATCTCAATGGGGAGTATGGCTTCTGATCCGTAGACCAGGGAGAAAGGGGTGGCACCTATTGATGTGCAAATGCTTGTTTGGTAGGCCCATAGGGTAGGATTTAGCTACAGGTTCCAGTCACAACCAACGTCATTGACTATTTTCTTGAGGATTTTAGGATGGTCTTATTTGTAGCCTCAGCTTGGTCATTTCCTTGGGGATAGTATGGAGTGGAAAAGTGATGTTAGATTTCGAACTTTTGGCATAGGTCACGAACATCCTGATTTTTGAAAGGTGTCCCATTATCTGAGATAATGGCTTGAGGGACACCATAGCGAAAAATTAGGTAGTTCAAGATGAACTTGGATATCTGTTTTCCTGTGATATAGGTCATGGGGATGGCTTCCACCCACTTTGTGAAGTACTCGGTGGTGGTGATGATGAACTTATGTCCACTAGATGAGGTGGGGGTAATTTTTCTGAGATTGAGCCCCCATTGTAAAAAGGGCCAAGATGTAACAATCGGGTGAAGCTCCTGAGCTAGTGCATGGATAAGATCCCCATGCTGCTGACACTGCAAAAACCTTCTAACATAATCATGTGCTTCCCTTTCCATTGTAGGCCAATAGTACCCAGTCCTCAGCAATTTCTTAGCCAAGGTCATACCACTTGAATGTGAACCAAAAATGTCATTATGTACCTCTGTTAAGGTGGTCAAAGCTTCCTCAATGTTTAGGCATCGTAAAAGTGTTCCTTCAATGCTTCTACGATATAGGGTATCCCCTAGGATGACAAAACGGGATGACTTTTTGACAAAGGCTCTTTTGAGGTTTGGGGTTATATCTACGAGGAGGACTCCTATTGTCAAGTAAGTGTATATATCATGAGACCAAGGATCACCAGAACCAACAATTTCACACACAAATTCATACTTTGGTACCTTGAATGTTGGTATGAGAAGCTACTCTATGAGGAATTATTGCTTTGGGACGTTGTGTGGGATATCCAATAGTGATCCAATTATTTCCATCACATCTGTTGATCTGTTATTTGCTCTTGGTAGATGCTCAAATGTGATATCAATGAAGAACTCTTTGAGGCTTTCCACCAATTTCTTGTATGGAGTCAACTTATCATCCTTTGTTTGATACTCATCATTGACCTGGTTGATTATGAGTTATGAGTCTTTGTAGACCTTCAGTGCCATGATCTGCCACTGCACTGCAATTCTTAGCCCTATGACAAGAGCCTCATATTTTGTGATGTTATTTATGCATGGAAATGACAACTTGTATGATTTAGGTATGCAATCCCCTTGTGGAGTGATGAAGAATATTCCCGCTTCTGACATATGTTGTGTGTAGGATCCATCAAAGTACATTTTCCAGTGATCTGCTACACTTAGGTTGAAGATTGATTCATCGGGGAACTCTGATACAAGTGGGTTCTTTGAGTATATCGGTGCCTCTGCCAACTGATCTATGATTGCTTATCCTTTAATGGACTTGCATTCCACATACTCAATGTCGTGCTTCGTCAAGATCACAACCCATTTAGCCGTTCACCATGTGAGTGTTGCTTTAGAAAGTAGGTACTTGAGCAAATCTATCTTTGCAATGAGCTTTATTTGATGTGCTAGCATGTAATGTTTGAATTTTTGTGCTACAAACATGACTGTTAAGCAAGCTTTCTCAATGGATGTGTAATTCAGTTCATGGTCCACCACGGTTCTACTGATGTACTAGATAGCTCTCTCTTTCCCATTTTCATCATGTTGTGCTAGGAGAGTGCCAAGAGCTCCTGTTGTTTCTGATATGTACAAAATCAAGTGTTTGCCTGGAATTGGTGGCATGAGAACCAGTGGTGTGAGTAAGTACTCCTTGATCTTGTTGAAGGATTGATCGCATTTCTCATCCCATTTGTATGCTACCCCCTTGTGGAGTATATGATAATATGGGATAGCCTTGTCTACTAGTTGCGCTATGAATCTATGGATGGATTGGAGTCTTCATTGTAGGCCTCTTAGCTATTTCAATGTTTTTGGTGCCTCCATTTCAAGGATTTCTTTGAATTTGATGGATTCTACCTCGATTCCTCTTATGGATATAATGTACCCTAGGAGCTTGCCCGATTGTACCCTGAAGACACACTTTTTTGGATTTAGTCAGACCTTGTACTTTTCTAGCCTATCAAAGATGGAGCTTAGAGCTGATATGTGATCCTGATGTTTCTTTGATTTAGCCAATATATCATCCACATAATCTTCCATAGTTTTATGAATCATATCATGAAAGATTAGTGCCATGGCCCTTTGATAGGTAGCTCCCACATTCTTTAACCTAAATGGCATCAATTTCTAGCAATATGTTCCCCATGGACAAGTGAAAGCCATTTTGTTTTGGTCATCCTTTGCTATCATGATCTAGTTGTAGCCTGAGAATCTATCTATTAGTCATAGCATCTAATGTCTCACCACCATATCCACAATCATATCAATGTTTGGTAGAGGGAAATCATCCTTAGGACATGCTTTGTTCAAATCTCTAAAATCTGTGCAAATGCGGATGCCCCCAATGGGCTTTAAGATAGGCACAAGGTTTGAGACCCACTCTGGATAATCAATGGGCTATATGAATCCTGCATCTAGGAGCTTCTATAACTCCATCTTGACCAACAATTCTATATGGGGATGCATCTTCCTTAGCTTTTGTCTCATTGGCTTTGCTTCAGGATATACAACTAGGTGGTGAACCACAACTTCTAGATCAAGGGCCAGCATGTCGACATAGGTCCATGCAAAGTTTTTATTTCTTTCTTTTAGGAATGTAGCCAAGAGTTCTTGCTCTTCTGTTAGAAGTGATTATGCATAGAAGGTGATGTGCGACATTTCCTTTGTTCCTAGGTTGACTGGATTGCACTTCTCTGCTAAGACCGTTGACTTCTCTTGATGAATAGCACTGAGGGGACGATTGAATCCTTCATCCTCTAGCGCCTCAAAGAGGTTTTTTCCATTGGATGCATCCTTTATTTTTACTAGTTTTTGGGTTAGAGAGTGCCACAGTGTGGTTTTCACTCAAAGACCTAGAGATTATTCTCATATTTTCACTTTTGCAATTGAAGGATTCAATCATTTCCCTATAATAGGCATGTGTGTCCAGTATGATGTCGAACCTAGCTTTGTGGTCTCCATATGGTATCGTATCCCACAATCCCATGAATTCTGAGAGTGCTTCATCATTTTGGAATGTGTCCAAAATTGGTGGTCCTTGTTGGTCGTAATCAATGACTTGGGATAGACTAAGTTTATCTCATGGGTTTGACTGGTTGACTCAAAAGATAGGGTACTAATCATGAGAAGGGAGGAGTCCTCGAATAGCATAGGTAATTCAATTATGGGATCCTCATCATCACTACTATACACATCAATTATGTCAAAGGTAAATTTGTCTATGACTCGACCTGTGGATACTGGTAATTGAAGGTCGGATGCTGATAGATGAGGGGGGGGTTTGACCTTTCTAACCAAGGCACCTTTGCCAAGTATGGTTACCTTTGGAGGGGTACATCCAAGGCCAAGTTTTCTCATACACTTCTCCAGAATGAGAGGTACTAGAAGACCATTATCATTCTATCCAAGTTTCTTATTTCCATTATATCCCATACCAAGCATCATTTGTAATCCTTTCTTACTCTCATCAATGGGAAGATCAAGCATGGGCCTTTCATCTTGGCACAGCAAGCTTGATATGTCTTTCTCATCTACTATCTCCCGACTTAGATCTCCCCAACATCTAAATCTAGAAGGGTCTACTCTGAAGGTTTGGGATGATGTTTCAGCTAGTTGGGGTTTCCTGTGAGATCTAGGAGATTGAGGTAACTCTCCTATTATGAAAGCACTTTTCTTCATTTTATAATCCCCACACCCATTGTCTTGGATAATGACCTTGATTTCAGAGATATCAGGAATGGCGGGTGTCTTTGTCTTAGAAATGGAGGCCAAGGTAGCTGAGTCTACATATGGAGTCGTAGGGCCTTCATCATTCTTCAGGACTTGGGGGATTTTATAGTATTTTGTTTCCAAGTTCTTGTAGTAAGCAAAGGGCTCGGGATCACCGTGGACCATCACCTCTTGATTTTGATATGGGAACTTAACACATTGATGGATAGTTGATGTGACAACTTGCATCCCATGGATCCATGGGCACCCCAGGAGGATGTTATAAGGAAAATCAAGGTCAAGGACCTGACATGTGGTTTCCATAATGGTTTTCCCTACTTGAATAGGGAGTTGAATAGTGCCCTGAGACACTCTTTCTTGATCATCATATGCCCTGATTGTGATACCCTCACCCTGTTCAATAACATCCTCTGAGAATCCTAGATTCTTTATTAGTTTGAGCGAATAGATATTTAGGCCTGTACCCCCATCCACCAAGACCCTTTTGACTTTATTTTTATGGACGAGGACTTCAAGATGGAGTGTGCGATTATGAGATGGTTGGGTAGGAAAGTCCTGATCAAAGAATGTTAGGAGGCTTGGGGTGGTGATGTGTCTGATCATAGCTTGGAACTGGTCAGCATCAAGATCCATGGAGATGGTCGATGAAGCCAATGCTTCCTCTAGGATTTTTCTATGGGCGGGTGATATCTTCAACAACTCCATGATGAGATCTGAGCAGGGGTTCTTTTTAACTGTTCCAAGACATTGTAACCATTAGGAACGGATTTTAGATTTGAGGAGGATGCTCTAGGTGGTTGTGATGACCGAACAATGGTAACTTTTCTACTGCGTGTGGTGACTCCACAATCAACTTTGGCTCCCTTGATGTTAACAACAGTGACCCATTCATCTATGGATGCAACAACATGATTGTACACATGGTTCACATTGGCATACTTGGTCTTTCCATGGTTGTTCCCTTTGTTATGATTTGGCATCAGATTTGTGTATATTTTAAGGTCTTGATTTCCATCTAGTTGTTCAACATTTATGACCTTGTCATCGATGAGGTCTTGGATCAAATTTTTCAGCCTCATTACTGGCTATTACATGATAGCATGATTTTGTAGAAAATCCACCAAAGTTGATTTTCATTGTACCATAGTGGTTTATAGGGCTCTTGATAAATTCTCATAGAGAGTGGGAATTTTGATGAAGTTCTCATTTATCCAGTTTCTTCATGACCGGTCAATTGGTTCCCCAAAGGAAGGTGTATTTTCCTTGGGGGATATTTGTTGTGAGGGGAGTCCCCTTGATTATTTGGATTATTGATTTGATTGTTGTGATACCACATTAGCGTGTGTCATTTTGATTGTTACCTTGCAATTTGTTGGTATGATTGTGTGTTTTGTTTTGGAGCATTGATTATGACCTTGGCATCCACCACACCATCATTAGTGGCGATTCTTGTTCTTTACTTACGATGCAAGGTTTTCATTATAGTTGGTGGATGGGTGGTTGTCTTGATGTTCTAGATATGTGGGTGTCCCCACTTGTGCAATAAGGGCTTGTTCGATATTGAGTGCCTTGGGGATTAAATGGTCATACATGGTGATACATTACATCTTGAGATCAAATGCGAGGGGTTTTATCCAAATTGGAAATGATGGTGCAAATTTTTTTTGTTTTCCTCTGGTATGGTCCATTTGCTCACGGTGTTGTGGATTGCCATCATTGCAGAAGAAGAGTGAATGATTCCTTTAGCTTGTTTTGGTATGAGATAGTTCCTCTAGAATCCATCATATACCTATATTAAGGTGTAGTTCATATGAATCGTCTACAATCTTGGAGACTTTTATTCGAGGAGGAAGAGAACCATTCCATGGCGAGAGGATTGACCAAACTTTGAGGGAATAGCCTCATGGATATGTATGTCGTCATATCGACCTCATGCAATGTACTTGGAATTCCCTAATGTGATCTTCTTCAAGGTTTCGTCCACGATATTTATCAAATTTATGGATTTCAAACCCTTTGGGAATGGTACCGCACTGAGCTCCTATCGAATGGATAGGGGCATAAATTGCTAGGTGTTTTTGTTTTTTTATGGGATTGGAGATCTAGCACTTGTTGTGAGAGCAACTTGATTTGTGTCATCATGTTGTTTTGCAGATTAGGAGGTGGAGTGAATGTGTTTTGAAGTGGTTGAGGTGTTTGGGTGATGGGTGGAGTGTTGGGTATGTTGGTGGGATTTTGTTGCAAGCTCTGTTGTGCAATCAAGACTTGATGATATGCCTACATTTGTTGTTGTGCCAACAACGCTTGTTGTTGGACTTGTTGATGTTGTGCCAACAACGCTTGTTGTTGTTCTTGATGTTGTTGTGCCAACAACACTTGTTGTTGGGCTAATAGTTGGGTTGCTTTTTGTTGAGCTTGATACTATTGCAGGGCTTGCTGATATGCTTGGTGTTGGGCAGCTTGGTATTGTTCCTGGTATTGAGCTTATGCTTGTGCTTGCTGAGCTTGATATTGGGCTTGAGCTTGAGCCTGTGCTTGTTGGGTTGCTTGTGTAGCCTAGGAAGCCTGTGCAACTTGAGTTGCTTGAGTTGCTTGTGTAGCTTAGGCAGCTTGTTTTTGTTGTAACAAAGCTTGAGCTTGGGCAGCCTATTGTGCTTGTTGTGCTCATTGCGCTTCTTGTGCGACTTGAGCTGCTTGCACTTGTTGAGTAGCTTGTTGTGTGGCTTACATGTTTTGTGCTTGTTGAGCTTGGAATTGTTGAAGTTCCTTTTGATAGGCTTGTTGAGCTGCTTGCAACGTAATGCTATATTTGTTAGCCATGTTTGGTATTGGTGGTGGTGGTGGAGGCAGATTCAAAATGTTATTTGTTGTTGTGATGAGGGGTGCCATTGTATTGATCATGGGGATTTGTGTAGTGGATGGTTCGATTGATATGCTTGGTCCTTGAGAGACCATGTTTATGGATGAAGCAGTGATTGCTTTGGTTGTTTGGATTGTTGCCACCTATTGTTGCGATATCGATGGCAAGATCAGAGGATTTGGTATGATGCTTTGATTTATGATTGGGGGGTTGTTTTCACTTTGTTGATTGAGGAGTAGTAAAGGGGGTTTCCCTAAACTGAGGAGTGGTGTGGATGTTAATGGCAAAGGTGGAAGTGGCGGAAAAATGGGTGGTGTATTCCCTTGAGGAAATGATGATGATGAGGGATCAAAGATTCCCCCTTGTCCAAATAGCCCACCTTCTCCTTGCAAGTCATAGGGAGAGAGGTTTGTTTGTTGAGAGGATATGACAGTGTTGCATGAAAAGAGGATGGGTTGTTGGGGTCATGAAAGATGAGTGGAACATACGGGTGTAATGGATTTTGAGGAATGGATTGACCCAAGATAGTGTTTGCATCCAAATCTTGGTTGTTCACAAGGGGGTGTGTTTGAAGAGCATGAAGTAATGAGCTCCCCTTATTGACAATTGGTTGAGTTGGAGCAATGGATGATGTGATTTGTGGGATGGTTTGAGTGATGCTTTGAAAGGATGTTGTGAATGAGACTGGTGGCATAATTCCAAGAGGTTTCTCCACAATAGTGCTTACATAAAAATAAAAAGGGAGTTTAGCCCCTTCTTTTGCCAATTCTAGCATGTATTGTGAGGGATTAAGTTTCATCATGGCATTGACAATTTTGTAAGTCTCAGGATTTTGGAGCATTTCAATAATCTCATCTCGAGTCATCCATAAAACATTGTTGGTGATGTCCTCATTTGGCCACCTTCCTCTTGATGATCTTGTGGAAGTGGAGGGAGATTGAGAGTGGGATTGCTAGACCCAATGAGATTCATTTCGGAAGCGGTTTGACTCAAGTCACTCAAAGTGGATGTTTCTTTGTTCGTTTCCATGTTCTTCTTGTGTTGAGATCTAGTGTGGACCATAAAATGAGGATTAATTTTCAGGAATGGGAGGTGAACCTTTAATTCCTTGGATTGATCTAAACTTTAGGTACAAAAAAGAAAGTCTAAGGTATTGAGGATCAAAGGATGGTGATGAGATAATGAAAGGATGGATGATTGGTGAATGATTGGAACTCTTAAGAAATCTTGAAGGGGATACTAAACTTTAGGACTTTTGGATTGATGTTTGATTTGATTTTGGATCTTGATTTTGGATTGATTTGAATTGATTTTGATTGGATTTGGTTTGGATAATGAACTCATAAACTCTAAGAGGTTGGATGTTGTCCTAGAGTAAACTTGTCCACAAGATGATTATTTAACTAAGTGTGTAAAGAAGGATTCATCTACACACACCTAGTCAAACAAGATGATTTTTATTTTTATTTCAAAGGATTTTCCCAAAGTTTAGCATGAAGGATTTTTTCAAGATTTCCAAGAGTTGTTTGTGAGGTGATTTTTGATTTTGGTGTTTTGAGGATGAATGTAGGTGTTTTGATTTTGATCCTAAGAGACTTAGAGAGACTTTTTTTACTAGACCTAGGTGTTGAAGAACATGCTAAAACTTCCTATGTGAGATACTCAAACCTTTGAAAACGTCTTGGATTTTGACAATAGTAAAATGAATACAAATTTGGGTTGTTCCTTGATGCACGTTTGTAAAAGTTGAAGTTCAATCTTTCTCTAAATTCGTAAAGCATAGACAAACGTTTCTTGCGATATTTTTGACTAAGACCTTTGGAATTTGGTTTTCAGATTTTGATCTTTTGGGAAATCATTTGAAAGAGCACATGTGTGGGGTCCAATTGTTTGTTATCTTTGCTTAATGAGTCCTTTTTACCACAAACATTTTCTTGATTAGGTTTTCAAACTAAATGTCTAATGTCCCAATTTCTTCTCATCCCACAAAGTCCATTATGTGGAAATCAAGGAAATTAAGGCAATAGTTACCTAATGTTGACATTAGTGAGAGAAAATTGAGATATAAATTCAAATGCTTAAAAGCCTCTAAGGATAGAATCCCTATTGCAAGCAATAGCACTTGGATTTTGTCAAAGGTATTTGCTTTCTCTAAAGGGTTTGAAATTTGATGCTCATGGTTGAATGTTTGTTTTCCAATGTTTTAGATCCAAGCAAAGTGTTTTGATTCGAAGAAAATGCACAACCCTATGGATAGTCAAGAGACAATATTTGTTGAATCCCCACTTGGATAAATTTAGCTGCGCTTATTCTTGGCAAATGATTAAAAGTTTGACCACACTGACTCCCCTCCATGACACTCACTTCTATAGGTCAGCCAAGCTTTAGTACCCATGAAACTCCCATGGAATACTTCTCATCTCTACCAAGAACCACAAAAATGTGGGGCAACTTCAGAATGACCGTTCTTGCACCAACAAATAGATAAGGATCTGGGCTTCAAAACAAATTGGTTCTTAGTCATGGTGATCGGGGACATGGCACCTTGCAAGCATCCAACAAGCCACTAAAGGCTTTGATCAATCCTACTAGGGGATCTTATACTTTTTAAGGTAGTACCCCATTCTGAAAGACAATATACGACTAAGGCCTACATACCATTGGACTTGACAATTTAGTCTTATCCTTTTATATACCAGCCCGAGTGAAAAACCGGTTGGAGTTGCCTTTGAGTTTTCCTTTCGGATGTGTCTCTTAGGCAAGCCCCTCTAAGGGTAAACCAAAGCAAGCAAACACATTTCTAATTCGATCGATCTTTGTTTACATGAACAAAGAGAGAACACACGATATACTCCACTCACACTAGTAAGATTTGTTCAATTTTAAAAACCCAATTGAAGTGTAGAGGAAATCTTCTATACAACTTAATATCACCAAAATACTTTTGATTCTCAAGATCTTCATGAGGCGCGAGAGAAGCACATACGCCTTTTAAATGATATTACTTTGTACAAAAGATTACAAAGCACAAAAATCACATGTTCATTTTAACCTTCAAAGCAAGAATGGAATATTTTTAAGCACCAAAATTGAAATGTGAAATTTGCTTGTTCAATTTTAAAACCCAAAAAAAAACTCTAGTAAGTTCCTAAATTTCTTTTTAATCCCTTTGATTTGTTCTTTTTAAGCCCAAATGAAAATTATTGAGTCCTAAAAAGCTTGAAGATGACAAAGCCCTTAGAAATGGGATTATAATTGCTCCCCAAAGTGTTTAAAAACACTTGATACAATAGAATGAAGATGTCATAAGAAGTATTGCTTTCATTTCCTCCTCCCCTTTGAATCACTCCAACCTACAAAAACTAGTTAAACTATAGAAAATAGAGGCCAAAAACTAGTTAGAAGTCAAAGGTGATCAAAATAAATAAAAAAACACATGTTAAAAAATTGAAATCTTCCTTTCACCCCCACCCCAACGGCATAGTCTATGATGGTGGTGCATTTTGAGAGAGGTCAGTGGCACTCTAGTGAAACCAACGGTGCTCTGTGGAGAGACAATGAACGAGATTGCAGCGCTATTTCGCCAAGCGACGTAGTTCGGAGTTTGAATTGGTCGGGCTGAGTGAAAATGATAGAAGTGGTGCAGTTTGTAATTTGAAAGCATCACTAAATAGCACCATTGGACTAATAGTGGCGGATTTTGACTTTGGCAGCAATGCAGTTTCCTATAGGCACACAAAAACTTGAAAAACAATAGAATTTTCTCAAAAAAACATGTTAATTTCTTCAGATTTTCCCTCCTTCTAGCACCAAAATGTGAATGGTGATCCTAGACCTACACAAATACAAACAAACATACAACATTAGTCCATTATGCAAATCAAATCATCATTCCCCATAAGATTCATTTGAAAGATCAAGAACAAGAAATAACATGAAGAACACAAATAAAAGTTATCTAATCTTGCTCAAAACAAACAAACTCTCAATCCCATGGGGGAATCGGTGCTATTTTGAAGTGGAAAATAGCCCTTTCCTAATTCCTAGTCAAGCTTGATGATGAACTTTGAAGATTGATTCTCCTTGATGAAATTTCTCCATAACCTAGCTATGAAATGATGAAAAACTATGAAAATGGATGACAATGGATGATCTTTGCTCAAAGTATGAAGATAATAATGTTGCATGAAGTTGTGGATCCAAAATTAATAGGAGAGCCTTCTATTTATAGAAGAGAATGATGGAAGAATAAGCAAATGGGATGAATGTGGGATCAAACACCAACCAATAGCACAATGCCACTTGTCAACATGTGAGTGGACATAGGTGGAGCACATTTTGATGAATGTGCACATTAATGTTGTTAGGTGGAAATTCAAAATTGGAGAAATGACATGTTGGAGGGAGATGAAAGAAGAATTAAATGCCACTTGGCTCAAGAAAAGGACATGTAAGAGGTCTTTAATGCCTTTTTGGATGTACAAGTCCTTTTGGGGGGGAATTTTCAAATTTGAGGAATATTCCAACTTTGATGCCTTTTTGAATGAAAATAGGAGATTTATAAATCAGTTAAATTGATTTTCATGTGCAAGTTGCAAAATCTAGAGGATTTGATGGATTAGAGTTAGGATTAATCATGATTTGATTAACTTAGGTGGAGATTAGCTTATTTGACATTGTGATTTAGATTTTAGGATTTAAATAAATCAAAATGAGAGGAATAATGATATTTGACTCAATTAAATAAAGTTTGGTTTATTTAATTAAAAGGGGATGATGTTAGATTTAAATTAAATAAAGATAAATTTATTCAATTTAAAAGAGATGACTTTAGAGGCTAATTTTAAATTGAGATGACTTTATTGAGGCTAATTAAATAAAATTGATTTATTTAATTAAAGGAGATTATTTTAAAAATCACTTTAGTGAGAAATTAGCTAGCACCATGTAGTTTATCCCCAATATTTTTACTAATTTTTTAATGAATATATGTTTTTTTACTAATTTTCAAAGTGGACACATCCTGAAAAATAGAAATTTGAGTGTGCTCACTCCCTCTCTCTCTCTCTCTCTCTATTGTTCTCTCCTTTCCTCTCTACTTCTCTCTATCTCATCACTCTCCCTCCCCCCCTCTATCCTTGCTTCCCTCTCTCTCTCCCCCTCTCTATCTCTCCTCCTCTTCTTCTCTCCCTTCCACTCCTGTCTTCCTTCTCTACCTACTCCTCTCCCTCTCCATCACTCACACCACTGAGCTCTCTATTCTCTCCTTCACTCTCTCTCCTCCCCTTACCTCCTCCTTTTCTAGATTCTCCTTCCCTCTCTACTCTTTATCTCCCTCTCCCCATCAATCCCTACCACTCTTCTTCTTCCCACCCTACCTCTCCCTCACTAATCATTCCTCTCCCTTTATCTCTTCCTATCCCTTTATATACTTGCTCCCACTCCCATTCTCTCTCTCTTTGTTGTTTCTTCATCTCCATCCCTGCTGATCTCCCTCCCTCCTCCCCACTCTCTACCTTCCTCCCCACCTTCTACCACCTCCCTAGCAGATAGATAGAGAGAGATGGAGGGAGAACCATGGAGGAAGAGAGAGGTGATACAACAAAAGCAGAGAGGGAAGGAGAGAGAGGGGTAGAAATGAGATGGAGAGGAGAGGGAGAGGACAGAGATAGAGAGAAGCAGAGAGGAAGGAAGGAGGAGGGAAGGAGGATGAAAGAGAGAGAGAGAGGAGGAGCAAGATAGAGAGCAGGAAGGAGATGAGGGATGGAGGAGGCAGAGAGCAGCTTTTGAGAGAGAGAGGATAGAGATATGCATAGAGGGAAGGAGGAACATTGAGAGAGAGAAAGGAAGGAGTGGAGGAGAGAGAGGGAGAGAGGGATAGGTTTGATAGAGGGAAGTAGAGGTAGGAGAGAGAGAGAGAGGGGGGTGCGAGGGGGAGAGAAGTGAGATTAAGAGAATGAGAGAGAATGGTGAGATAAAGGGTATATAGGGAAGGATAGAGTGATACAAAAATATGGGAGAGTGAGAGAGAGAGAGGGGACAGGGAGAGAGGGAGGGACAAGTGAGATAGAGAGAATGAGAGAAAGGGGGAGAGAGAGAGAGAGAGAGAGAGAGAGAATGGTGAGATAGAGAGTAGAGAGAGAGAGAGAAGAGCGGGAAGAAGAGAGTGAGAGAGAGAGGTCTAGAGCATAAGAGATAAAAAAAAGAAGAGAGAGAGAGATGATACAACTTGTTGATTACTAAAGTTTAACCTCTTGATTACTTAAATTGACATGTTGATTATTCAAAATTTGACTATTTGAAAAATTATAAGATCTTCCAAAAACTAGAATTTTCATTATAACTCCTAGAGATCTGAAACCACTCTCAAACATCCTGAAACTATATACATGAAATATAACTTAAAGTATAAGAAAGTAAATGTCCATATGTAAATGCCAACTTATAAATATTTATTTCATGTATATAGTTTCATTGAAAGAGAAAAAGAAGAAAGAGGGAAAAAAGGTCCAAGGAAAATTTTTCAATGCAAAACATAATGTGCTCATGTTTTGTGAAAGAATTCACATAACATGAGCATGTTTTATTATAATGTGCTTGAACACTTTCTCTATTTTAGGACCAAAAAGTGGAGAGGCCAGTTTTTGGCCCCCCATCTTTGTGCACCCACCCATTAGTTCATTGTTAATTTGATAACCGCAAACTTCATTAGTTGTACCATATAGAGTTTTAAATTTTTCCCTTGCATGATGTGAATCTATACATCCTTCAATTTGAAACATAATATCCAGAGAAACTAAACTGAGCTTAGACAACCAAGAGCTTCTATATGTTCTAGCATCCAGAGTAACTTTTCCTTATCATTTGTGGATTCAATTACATTCCTCTCAACATAAGGTGTATATCCTAGTTGCATTAAGGTGTTCCATGCATTTTGATGTCATGTATTGTAGTTGTATGGTGTTAGCAATGGAAGCTTAAATGTACCCATTTGTGAAGGAAAAATAGAGCACAAAGTAGAACAAATGTATAAGAAAAATACAAGAGACCCCTTGAGTCACTCAATCAAAGAACCCCCTAAAGAAAAATGATTTGGCACTTTATATTTAGTGCAGTTACATATTTATACAAGATAAAAATATTAAGTGGATTGGACTTCAATGCTTTATAAATACTTAAAGAATGAGCATATGTTGAAAGTACAATTTTGGTATAATACCACATGAAATAAACATCACTGTAAAGTACACAAAAAATTATACACTATTAAAAAAGAATCACCTTGATTTGAGGTCGTATTCAAAAGTTATGCAGCTTTGAAGTTCTCAAAACGAGAATTGTGTTGTCCTCTTTGATAATATTTAATTTCTAAAAATTCCATGCACTTAAATTTGAAACCATAGAGTGCAAAAAAGTATCCGAAATAATAATAAAAAAATGCACTAAAATTGGAGGTCTATAGCTCGAGTTATGGGTTGTCAAAGTTGGTCTTCAAAAACCAACCTATCAACAGAGAGGGGTATGATTTAAAAAAAAATCCTTCTGCCAAATTTAGCAGAATTGTTGCCAAAGTTAGTTGTATACCAAGTTTAGATACCCTCTAGATAATTTAAACCTCCACAAAAGTTAGAAAGTTCTTTCAGACAAAATTAGAGATTATTTAATTTGGTGGGACAACCAAAATAGTCACCAAATTTGGTGGAGGTGCTAAAACTATTGGTGAAACTGAAAATATATATTTTTTGTAAATATATAAAAAAATTATAAAGAGGCTCAAAGGTCGAAGTGCAGGGGATTAGGGGGTTGAAGCTGCACCCCAACCCCTATTATAGGGATCCATAGACCCTTGTGAGGGTCACAACCCTATATAGGGTGCGAGGCTTGAAGGGTGCCCACAAGTACCTTCGAGTACCTTGTGGTACCCCTTCTACAAGGCCTACGTAGGTACCTGCAAGGAATTTTATTTTTGTTTTTTTTTATTTTTCAAATTTTTAAATATTTGTAATGCTTTTTTTTAAAATTTTGTTGTTTCAAAACAAAAAATGAACAATTTTCGTTTCACATGGGTTTGTCCATGGGTGTCATACGATTCCTTGGACAATTTTTTTTTGCCTCACTTGTCAACTTTGTCCAAAATCGATGTTTTGACAGTCCATGTTAAGGTTTTTGGACCTTCTAAGTATGATGGCAAGGTTGGATTTGACCCTAAATTTTTTGAAATAACATTTCTTTGTTGGATTTGGTAATGAACCTCCCACTTTAAACTCGTGCAGATCTGCGCTCCGATGTCCAATTCAGAAGAAATAAAAGGAAAATCTAACTTTCTCAGCTAATCTAGACTCAATGGTAAGCTCAAAATTTTTCCACGAAGCTTCAAAAAGCCTGCAACTATAAATTCAATGTTTGAACCCCCAAAAACTAGTATTTTCTCCACACTTTTATGATTCTCTAAATAATCCGAGGATGCAAGAGAAGAGCATACTGATGCTCTTTGAAAAATAATAGCTCTACACTCATTGATTTCTCAAAATATTGCTAACCCATAACTCATAACAACTCTGATACAATGTAATATTTGGCTAAATAACCTACCCAAGATGCAAATGAAGGAAGGAAAATGAATATAAAAATCTAAGATGAGAAAGAATAAATTGTATTCTACTCAAAATAATGCAAATCTTACAATAAGCTGTAGAATTAATATTACAAAACTTGGAACCCATTGGTTATATAGGCTAAGGGGAGAGATAAGATGTAGTAATATTGTGACAAGTGTTGTCATTTGTGAGGTGTGACAACTTAGGGTGATTAAATCCTAACAAACTTATCCCTATGTAAACTTAATCTAGTGTGAAGAAGATCTAAGTGGATAACAAGCTAGTAAATGAACTAGTTAGATAAAGTACCCCTTTTACACTAACAACTGGAAATTTTTGTCATTACACTCAGAAACCTCTTTTCATGTTCATCTCCTTCTTTTGCTTCTTCTTCATTATCACTCACATCCTCTATAGGTACTCCTCTATGTTGTGTTCTTTCCATTGCATCTAGCCTAGTTGTGATTCATTTTAGCATCTCCACAAGTGTCATGTCTCCAACTCATGGGACTGCTCTTTTGCATCTTCCTTTGGGTGCTATGTTTCCTCATATCCTCTACAATCTCAAGTTCTTCACTCTTCCTAAAACAATCTATTTAGGACTCTAAGCTCAACCTTCCACACTCTTTAGAATTCAACTTGCTCTAATACCACTTAATGCAGGTCAAGGTTCATGGGCCTTGACAAGCTACTAAACTAGTTAAAATTCATACATTCCTTCACACATTCCTTGGTATTAATGCTTAAAAGCATGTAGATATCAAACCAAAAGGTTTCCTTAATATTCCTCATGTTGAAATCTTGTTGTCTTCTTCAAAGCCTTCAAAACTCTAATTCTTGCAGAAAAATTTCCTCCAAAAATGAATGGAATCCTAAAATTCATAGAGAAACATGATGGAGTTGGCAGCCATTCGATGTCTTGACATGATGAGACACATGTCAAGCATCTATTTACACCCTTGATCTACTCCCTAGGCCAATGGGGACATCTAGGTGGGTTGGAAGACTTGCACATTCAGATATAGACCAAAGTTCTACAAGACCACACCTAGCAAAGATTTGATTCCTAAAGGAACTTAATGGGAGTTTGAAGCCATCCAAGACAAACCAAAAGTCTCGCAAATCCATACATAGGCTAAATTTTCACAACATTGTAACTTGCTCCAATTAGCTTAAATCTCCACCAAGTTTGAAATGTGAGAACCCATTTGGCTATTTTCAAGGTGATGCCATTGCTTGGTCATGAACCAACTAGAATATTTTGAAATTGATCATCAACTCCTGCAACCAAAACAAGGAAGAAAAGAAGAAAATAATAAAGCAAGGAAATATTTTTGCTTGACACAATATTGCTCATGGACCTAGATGCTCTCGCATCAATCTTCAAAATCATGTTTTCCTTGGATATCTTAATATGATATGATATTGATAAATGTCATTAAATTTTGTTGTGTAAGTGGTTTCTTCTTATTCAAACCCCTATCTAATCAATTCAACTATGTATAAATTCAAAAACACACCAAGCAATCATGCAAAATACCTAATTAGTTCCTATCAATGTAGATATTGATATTATGTGTGAGGATAAAATATGTAGATATGTCACTATGTGATCATGCTCCTTGATCTACTTGATTCCTAGACAATTGATCTTCTTCCTCTCTATCCCCTCTCAAAATGGACTAGGTCTTTTTCCTCGTATACAATAGCCTAGTGTACAATTTAGTGTCATGTGCTTAAGTTGACAACTAATGAGTGAAGTGCTTAAGTTTATGGATTATAATTATGTGAGATTTTAAGAAGGTTATGTTTTAATAATATATATACATAAATAATATGGATATTAAATTTTAACTATAAACTTTTTAATAGTGATATATTATCTTAAAATTATATTTTTCCTCCTTTTTTCTTTCATTTGATTTAATTATATCATTTTATAATTAATTTTAACATATTTTAGTGCTTTCCCAAAATTAAAAAAAATTGTTTCCTTACCAATTTCATCCCTCTCATCTCCCTTCCTTAGAGCTAATTAGTTGTTTTTCTGGTCTCTTTCTTGCTCTTTAATTTTCTAGGATTAGTGTCCCCAAACTTCTCACTCTCCTCATCTATTTATCTATATGAGTCTGCCACTATTTTCCATTCTCTTCTATGGCTATATATCATCCTAATGATGGGTTATGGAGTATGATATGAAACGTTGATATAAAAAGTCTAACATAGTCATCAAAAAATAATTATTATCATGTCCTATGAAAACTTCATGTTGTTATGTAATGAGTAGTAAGAAGGTAGTCAACTTGGGCCCATTATTAAATTTAACTTAAAAGTCCAAGGGTTGAATCTATGGCTATAGATTTGACCCAGGGTAAAGACTATGTAATATGTAGATCAAATACTCAACCTTGGGATGTGCGTTGATTTAGATTATTTTGTCAACTTCCACTCAAAAGCATGTCACTTGTACACTAGCCATTACATAGGAGACAAACAAGTCAAAGTGAATCTAGAACATTGAAAAAAAGTGTTACTATTCATTTTCCACCCTTAAAGAAAATTATATCTTGAGTACTTTTTTTTGTTTACAATGTCAAAACAACCACACCATAATAATGAAGTCGATATTTTGATAGTAATTATCAATAAAAATATTTCAAAATTTATAGCATTCTTCATTGGTAATGTAAAAGCTTAATAGGATTAAAAGACAAGTGTCAAAACAACCACGCCATAATAATGAAGTCCATAGTTTGATGGACAAATTCTATCTTTCATACTTTTTGTTTACAATGTCAAAACAATCACATCATAATAATGAAGTCCATATTTTGACAGTAATCATCAACATAAATATTTTAAAATTTATACCATTCTTCATTGGTAATGTAAAAGCTTAATATGATTGAAAGACAAGTGTCGAAACAACCACACTATAATAATGAAGTCCATTTTTTGATGACAATTATCAACAAAAATATTTAAAAAATTATTATAAAAGCTTAATAGGATTAAAAGACAAGTCACATACAACTTTTGTAAAGAAAGAAATGAAAGAAAAAGTTATGTTGAGATCTCTAGTCTCACAAATTGTGATTACTAGGAGCAACACTAAATACAATTGTACCTCATGTTTTACAAAGATGGAATGCCTTGGACATAAGTCTGAAAAAACAGCGCAAATATGATGAGTATCCATTAAATCAAATTGAAGTCCGTATGAGCACATGAATACATTGTTGAAAGAGCGGCGGCAGCAGCCCCACGCGCAGGTCCCTCAGATGTCGACTAATCATCCTTAACAAACGTGTACGATGGGACGTGCTGAGAATGAAAGATTTTGGGCTCAGCGTCCGGGGAACGCGGGCAGAAAGCAAAATTCCCGCCACGTGGAAGCACTGCCGGCACAAGTGCTCGCCGGCGGCCACGGCCTCGCCCCGCGCCAGCCATTTGTCATCTACCGATTCCGGCGCTTCTTTAAAATGACCGGCGGGGACCGCGGGCCCAGCAAAGAAAACGAAGCCGCGAGATTCCAAGAATCACTGATGACGAACCCACGTGGACCCCACGTGGACCCCCCGTGGACCACATGATATCTGGGTGTCGGCCGCGGGTGGCGCCACCGGATTCGCTTACATCTGACCGCGGGTGGAGTCCCAGGGCTTAAATTTAACGGTCAACCTTGCCTGTCAACAAATTTTTTAATGACGGTTATCTATTCAAAGATGCCCTTAAAACATTATGATATACCTTAGTGTAAGAAAAATTATATATAAATCAAATATATATATCATTATAATTATATATCAATTTTGACAGTCTATCCAAAATTTCTCCTTTCATTTGATACAATCTTCTTAAAATTTTGATTGTATTTTACGGCAAAAATCTCTAAATACGGTCATACGGCCATCAAATTTAAGAAATTGGGTGGAGGGTAAAGAATGAAATATATTGGCCGGGTGGCGGCGGGACATGTGGAATTTGTCGGACCGGAGGCCCCACCCGACGCCCGGCGTTTTGCAGCACAAAATAAAAATCCATTTCCAAAAAGTGTTCGCTAAAGGAGCTTAGTTTAGCGAACAGTTTAATGGTTGGATTTGTTCCTGACAACTTGGAATGCTTGTAGACCGTCGTGTGTAAGCGTTAATTGAGCTTCTTTTGGCGATTATTTTCCCCGAAATGTTTGGACGGTCATTGGAAATTTTTGTATTAAGCGGTCCCCGCGGAAGGGCTCCAATCAGAACGAAGACACGTTGCGTCTCCAATGAAAATTGAGTATTTTTGTTAATAAAATCTAGGCCGGCACTGCCTTCACATCAGTAGGATGTTATTTTTTTATTCACTGGCGTGGCGGGAAATTCGAAGGAACTGTTCTTGTCAAATAAAAATTCGTGACGGTGGCAGATTTTCATTGATGTCATTTTAGGTTTTATTAGTATTTAGTCAAATTTTTAATAGTTGGTAGGTATTTTTACCGGCGAAATTTGCATGGTACCCATGCAACATTCTATTTATTTTTGGTCTATTTCCATGGAATGATTTAATGGATATATATTAAAGGTGTTTATTTTTTATTAAGTTTGACTGTTTGAGTTTATTAATATTTTTATTTATTTATATCTCATCTTATTTTAATTTTATTTATATTTATTTTTACATATTTGTTTTATTATTAGTATAGATATTTTAAATATATTAATAAAAAATTAAAAAGATATTAATTTGGAGTTATTTTATTTAATTAAAAATTATTTTATTTTAGTTTGCAATTATTTTATTTACTATATATTTGGGACATAAATGTTATGTATTGTTATTTTGGATATATTATGTTTATTATTAAATATTAATATTTTGACATGTAAATGATTCAAATTTAAGATGAAAGATAAGAGTTTGTCTAACATATTCACATCACTACAGTCGACCTCTTGTTGTTATTGTAGAATGCCTTTCAACATTAGTTAATTTACATTTTCATTTATCTATTTTAAATTTGGATGTTTTATATTCTTTGTCTGAGGTTAATCTTTTAGTTTTTGGATTTGATCTCAAAAAGTTTTAAATTGTTCTCGTATTTTATTTAGCTAAAACTCAACTATATAGCTTAGAGATTGAGTTTTATATTTCCTGATTTAAAAACTATATTTTTACATTCTTAACATTAGGAGCAAGTAAAGATATCAAGTTTCCACAATCCATCAAGTAGTTGCAATAAGATTTCTAGATTTGATTGTGTTTTAGTTTTTCACACCAACATTTCAAATCATACTACATGATCCATCATCAGGATGAAAGAGAGCTAAAGGAGTATGATTTGAAATGTTGATGTGAAAAACTAAAACACAATCAAATCCAGAAATCTTAGCAATTATTAGGAGCAAGGTTGAGACACTTTTTCTATAAAAAATCCACTTGTCGAACACCTTGCAAGAGCAAATTAAGTATTAACACCATCAACTAATTGTTAGGAGCCAAGAAACTCATGGACTCATAGCAACACCTAAACTTTTTTGTGCTTGGACATCAATATGCTTTTCCTCACATAAAATGTCCAGTTCTTTACTACATATATGACACATACTATCACAAAGAATAGCCTCAACCATTTTTTTGAGCACTAGTAGATAGAACCAACATGTCTTGAGGACAAGACATGGATTTAGCTAGGGGATGATATTGGTAGGATATAGCCATGCCACTCTCATTTTATTGATAAACTTGAAAGGGTAGCCTAATGGAGGCAAACGGTGAAAACTTGCAAGGGCACCAAAGACTAGTAGCATAAAGAACTCACCCTAAACAAGATATAGCAAGATAAAGTCACTCAAGTCAAGTATGCCACATACACAAAGGTATACCAATGAAGAGGGACATGTCCCTATACTTAACCATGTATAGATATGCAGCGCATGTATGATATGCAAGATGTAACATGTAGGTGAAGAAAATATATGTAAGCAAGAGAGAGAAACAAGGTAGAATATGAGATATGATATGTAAATGTGAAGATAAGTGAATGTTATATTGTAAAAGAGTACAAATGTAATAAGAGACTCCTTGAATTGTACACTGTAAGTTGATATCATAAGTAAATAATGGTTTATGATATTGCATCCATGCATGAGATGAATGTATATACCCTTATGTATTGATTTATTTGTTATACTCTACCAAACTATTTTGTAATCCACCACATAAGTTCTAATCCTTTTCTTATCCTTCACACTAGGATATAAATACAACATAAAAAAACATAAATCTATAACTTCAACTTGTGCCCCCTTTATCAACATAAATTATACAATTTCAATCCAAAAAAATACAACATTCAAATATTATTCACACAATTTATACTTATAATCACCAAATATACGTGTGACCTACATCAATCATGTTATACAAAGAATGATACTTTTGACTAGAATGACACGTTTGTTTAAAAATACACATTTTATATATTTTTTTGAACTAATCGTACATAATATAAATACAGAATGACAACATACACATTTAATAACCATACAAACTAACTACGTACTGACCACGTTTACAACCTTTACAGTGGAAATCGTAAAATACGGCCAAAATTAAAAAATGCATTACGACAAACGGTCAATTTCGAGGCCCGTTCCTTGACCCACTTCTTCCTCACCCACGCCATTGACCCACTCCGCTTCCAGGACCACGCCATTGACCAACTCGGCCGCTGCAGACTGCTGTAATGAAATGACGCCCTTATCCGTCCATGTCTTTAAAATATTATAAACATACGATACATTTGCGGCTGCAGCGAAGAATGGGCGGCGTACGTGACCACCTCGTGATAACATCCATCTTTAGACAGATGGGCGATTGATGGTGAGTTTACATGGCAGACTGCTTTGATTTGAGAGGCCTTTTGACGGCGTGCCGTCCGCAAATGTTGCCTCCCGCACAGGGACCCACCCCTCTCACTGTCGGACTTTCACACTTCAAAATTTCACCCGCCCTCCTCTTTTCTGGCAGTGGCTATCCAGCCCCGAAAATGCACCGGGGCATGGATATGCCCCATCTATGCCCATCCATGCTACGGATTTAACTGTCTGTGTTCCCTGCAGTAAGTCAGTGTTGTGCAATTTTATACGGCAGCAGAAAAACGGGGTAGTTATTATTATCAATTTAGTTTATACAGCAGCAACAAACGGGGCAGTGTTAATTTAATTTTTTTTACGATTACCTATACTTGTATTATATTTTTCACCCTTGAACAAAGTGTAAATATATTATGTTATATTTATAATATATATATAAATATAATAATATTATTATAATACATTAAATATTATAATTATATTATAATATTGTTATATATTTATAATATTATATAAATGTATTTATTGATATTATATTATTATAATTGTAAAAATATATTAATATTATTATAGTTTTAAAAAAAAATTCTTAAATTTAAAATCAAATTTGAAATTTAGTGAAGGAGAATGTTATAGGATTGTTAAAAAAACAAAAAAAAAAAGATTATTAAAAAAAATTCTTGTATTTAAATTATATTATAATAGTGTTAAAACATTTAATGAGATAGATATAGATTGTATCAAATTAATAGTTTAATAAAACATGTGTAAGAGTTAGTTTTAAGAGGTGAAAATATTTTTATCTTGGTTAGTTTTAAAGATTGTGAATTTTATTAATGATTTTTTAATTTTCTATTAAATATAAAATTATTTACAAATATTGTATATTTACAAAATAGATGTAAAACTCTTAATTATGCTAAGAGGCTTATACAGTGAAAGCAACTAAGAAATATTATGTGTAAAGTTTGTGGAAGTCATGTGCTCCCAGGTTAAATAGATTAGTTTTTTACTAGATCGTAGTTTGATGAATCAAAAAGTTATTTATTTTTACCATCACTTCATGATATGAAAATGTTAGTTAATTTTAGAGAAATTTTACTTCACCTATAAATATGAGAAAACATATAGTGATAAGTATATGATTAAAATAAGTTATGTTTTATTTAAAATAATTTTAAACCTGTGATTAATTTAAGTTATTTTATTATTAAACAAGTTGCTTTTAAATTAAAATAAGTCATTGCTTTTAATTTTTTTTCTAAGTATAAGTAAAATGGTGAAATTTGTATACCTTTACCATATAAAATAATTTAAATAAATAAAAAAACTAAATAATTAGATTTAATTAAAATAAAATTATAAGTGTTCATCATAAACAAGTTTAGCCATACAAAAGTTAAATAGATTAGTTTTTTACTAGATTGTTGTTTGATTAATCAAAAAGTTAGTTATTTTTACCACCATTTCATGGTGATGAAAATGTTAGTTAATTTTAGAGAAAATTTACTTACCTATAAATATAAGAAAACATATAGTGATAAGTATATGATTAAAATAAGTTATGATTTATTTAAAATAATTTTAAACCTGTGATTAATTTATTTTATTATTGAACAAGTTACTTTTAAATTAAAAGAAGTCCTTGCTTTTAATTTTTTTAGTATAAGTCTAATGGTGAAATTTGTATACCTTTGCCATTTTGAATGTTTAGTTCTTATTTTTAAATCCTTCTTTGCCTATGTAATGATATTATATCCAATCCTCTAAACTAATTATGTCAAGAAACATTTTGCACTTGTATATGAGTGTTATTTAAAAAAAAAATTAAACATATGATTAATTTAAGTTATTTTACTCTGTCTTGGATAATGCAATTATATCCAATCCTCCAAACTAATTATGTCAAGAAACATTTTTTCTCAATCCAATTATATTAAATCCTCTAAACTAATTATGTCAAGAAACATTATGTCTTAATGAAATTATATTCAATCCTCTAAATTAATTATTTGAAGAAAAATTATGTACTTGTATATGGGTGTTAGGGTTCAAGTTAGTGTTCAATTAAGTTTAAGGTTCAATTAGGGTTATAGTTCAATTAGGTTTCAGGGTTAGGGTTAGATTTTAATTGGGTTAGGGTTAGATTTCAATTAGGTTAGGGTTAGGGTAAAGTTCAATATTGAGATTAGGGCTTGAGGTTCAATTAGGGTTATAATTTAATGAGGGTTAGGGTGCAATTATGGTTACTATTAAGATTAAGGTTAGGGTTCAATTAGGGTAAAAGTTAAGTTAGAGTTCAATTAGTATTATGATTCAATTAAGGTTATAATTTAATTAAGGTCAGAGTTTAATTATGGTAACAATAAAGGTTAGAGTTACAATTCAATTAGGGAAAGTAAACATGGAATCAGGCTTTGGTTTGAGCTTCAAATACAAATAGGGTTAGGGTTAGGGTTAGGATATCTCTAGACGTTTCTATATATATTATTTAAATGTGTAATTTTAAGGCTTTACTAAAGTTTTTATTGTACAAAAATATAGCAACTTAAATAGATAAAAAAAATTATAATAAATGCACATCTAAAATCAATTTAAAATTATAAAATTCAATACAAAAAAATATAATAAATTTATTATTACACATAAAAAAAAACTAAAGTAATATATTTAGAACTAGCATATCTATATTTAAAAATAATAATGTGATTAAGAATTACATTTACACATAAGTTTATCATATGAAAAAAAAAATATAACATTATTATTTACTATTATGATTATGATTATGACTTAGTTAGGATTATGATTATAATTGGGTTATGATTATGGTTATGGCTTAGTTAGGATTAGGGTTCAATTAGAATTCTAAGATAAAGCTTGGAGTAAGAGTTAGCATGGGGTTAGATCAAGGTTACAATTAGGGTTAGGGTTCAATTAGGATTAGAATTCAATTAAGATTAAGGATAGGTTAAGATTAGGGTTAAGGTTAGGGTTATAGGATAAAGCTTTGGGCAAAGGTTAGGATTAGGGTTGGGGTTAGGGTTAGGACACAACTAGAGTTAGGGTTAGGTTTCAATTAAGGTTAGACACAATTAGGATTAGGGATAGGATTAATTTTATGATATGGTAAGGGTTCAACAAGGGTTGGGTTCTAATAAGGGTTAGGCTTAGGATTCAATTAGTATTACAAGTTAGAATTAGGATCGTCATTAGAATTAAGGTTAGTATTAAAATTATAATCATGAATAGAGTTAGAATTAAGGCTAGGGTTAGAACTAGAATTAGGGTTAGATTTAAGGCTAAGATTAAAAGTCAATTAGGGTTATGATTCAATTAGAATTAGGGTTCTAAGATGAATGATCTTGGGGTCAATATTAGGTTGAAGGTTGGGGTTAGGGTTAGGGTTAAATTAGAGTTAGAATTGCAAAATAAATCTTGGGATAAATATTAGGGTTAGGGTTCAATGAGATTTTGAGTGATAGTTTGTGTTTAATTAGGTTTATAGTTCAATTATGGTTAGGATTAGGACATGGTTCAATCAGGGTTAAGATTACGAGTTGGGTGATAGGATAAAGATTGGGGTAAATCTTAGGGTTAGGGTTAGGAATCAAGTAGGATTAGGGTTACAGTTCAATTAGGGTTAGGGATAATTTTAGGTTAGGGTAATGGTTCAAGTAGAGTTAGGTTTTAATTAGGCTTAGGGTTTAATTAGTATTATAGTTAGATAGGGTTTCCATTAGAATTAGGGTTATTATTAAAATTATTATTATGAATAGAGTTAGAAGTATGATTAAGGTTAGAAGAAGAATTACAATTAGGCTCAGGTTTAAGGTTAGGATTAAAATTCAATTAGGGTGAGGGTTCAATTATGGTTGTAAGATAAATCTTGGTGTTAACATTAGGGTGAAGGTTGGGGCTAGGGTTAAATTAGGTCCCTACGGTTTTAAAACTAGCATATATATATATGTGTGTGTGTGTATATATAATAATAAATATAAAATAAACTAAGAGATATCCTTCTTGAGGTTCCTGTTGCACTTTTATGTAAGAAATTTATTTATCTATTGAGCATGTTTGCCCAAGAGGAAACCAAGGAAGCCTTGATGGTGTGAGGATCATCAGAAGTTTATTAATAAGCATCTTCATATTGTGATCCTTTGCCTTCTCATTTTGCATGTTAAATGAAAAAACTTGGTTTTACACCTTATTGAAGTCATTTAATCCTTGATTTTTGTCTCCAATAGATTTATTCAAAACTGTAGACACCATCCAATTGAACTATGAGATTCTTCTCTTCTTCTATTAGGATGTAAGAAAAATCATTTGAGAGGTATTTTTGGATCTTAGTCATTCTACTTTCAAGGAGATCCTTTCTTTGAAAAGACTTCTAAAGACTTGGATATTCCACTCTTTCAGTCTAAGTTTTATGAATTTTAACTTTCTGTTGAACATGCACATCTTAGTGCGATGATCAATTGTGTTGGGTGAGCTAGGAGTGAGTGACAACCATTTCAAAGTTTGGGATTTCCATCTACACTTTTTCAAACTTGAAAGACACTCTTCTAGGGGAATTTGTCCTTGTCTATGGGCTAGTAATCCGAACTAGCTTCAAAGAGGGTTATGATTAGGGTTCAAATAGTTTTATGGTTAGGGTTAAGCTTCAACTTGGGTTAAGGTTCAATTGATTAAAAATAGGTGCCTTGAGAAGGATATCTCTCAGTGTACTTTACACATATTTTTATAATATAGATATGCTAGTGATATAACACTTCAAAATATAAGGAAATTTATCATATTAGTAGTTTTATGACATCATGTGATAATAGTTTTTCTTTAGAATTAAAGATCATGAAATTTATTTTAAATCAAGTAAGGTATTTTAACTAATATAATAATTAATTAACAATTTTATTAACAATTAGCAATTAACAATATTCATAATTAACAATTAAAAATATTATATTTTAATATATTTTTTATTATATTGTTAAAGTTTTTTATTAGAGATAAAATAGGTTATGAGTTAATATTGTTAATTGTTAATAATTTTTTATTAGAGATAAAACAGGTTATGAGTTAATATTGTTAATTGTTGATAATATTGTTAATATTGTTAATATTGTTAACAATTATTTATATTAGCTAAAATACCTTACTCATTAAAATAAATTTCATAATCTTTAATAAACTATTATCACATGTCATAAAACTAAGTTTTAAACATGTTCAATAAAACTACTAATATGATATATCTTTTTTAAGTGTTAGATTATTAAGAGTTTTACTAAGTTATAAAAAAAATAGGTTAAATATATTTTAAATAAAAGGAAGATTTTAATTATACAATAACATCTATTTTCACAAAAGTACAATTCAATTCCAAAATAGATTAAATTTATAAAAAGAAATGACAAAATAATTTTATATTTAATAGAAAATTAAAAATTTATTAATAAAATTCACAATCTTTAAAACTAACCAAGATAAAAATATTTTCACCTCTTAAAACTAACTCTTACACATGTTTTATTAAACTATTAATTTGATACAATCTATATCTATCTCATTAAATGTTTTAACACTATTATAATATAATTTAAATACAAGAATTTTTTTTAATAATCTTTTTTTTTTGTTTTTTTAACAATCCTATAACATTCTCCTTCACTAAATTTCAAATTTGATTTTAAATTTAAGATTTTTTTTTAAAACTATAATAATATTAATATATTTTTACAATTATAATAATATAATATCAATAAATACATTTATATAATATCATAAATATATAACAATATTATAATATAATTATAGTATTTAATGTATTATAATAATATTATTATATTTATATATATATTATAAATATAACATAATATATTTACACTTTGTTCAAGGGTGAAAAATATAATACAAGTATAGGTAATCGTAAAAAAAATTAAATTAACACTGCCTCGTTTGTTGCTGCTGTATAAACTAAATTGATAATAATAACTACCCCGTTTTTCTGCTGCCGTATAAAATTGCACAAACACTGACTTACTGCAGGGAACACAGACAGTTAAATCCGTAGCATGGATGGGCATAGATGGGGCATATCCATGCCCCGGTGCATTTTCGGGGCTGTATAGCCACTGCCCTCTTTTCTCCCCTCTCCCCTCTGCCTCTGCCACTGCCCCCATCCAAATTTCACGTGCCCTGCTTTTGTGTCCCGGCCAAAGTATTTTTTTAATGGTTGATTTTCTATCATTCATAACATTGTTATGGGAGTACGAGCCTTAGGTTTAGGTCGGAATCTCTTTGGTCTAGTTAAAGATTGAAAGGCATCTATTCTGTCAAAATCGTTCTTAGTACTATCTAATTCTCGTTTTTCTTTGGTTGAGAGTTAAAGATTGAGAGGTATCTATTTTGTCAAAATCGTTCTTAGTACTATCTAGTCCTCGTTTCTTATGGTAGATTGAAACCTCTTTGATGGAGAGTTAAAGTGAGGGGTACCTATTCTGTCAAAAGTGTTCTAAGTACGATCCAATTATCTTTTCTTATGGTGTCAGAGCTTTGCACTCAACAAGCACCTTTTGATCCTTGATAGTTTCATTTAGAACCATTGACTTCAACAACTGGTCAAAAGTGTCTTCGTTTCTTATGGTGTTAGGGCTTAACACTCAACAAGGACCTTTTGATCCGTGACAAATTCATTTAGAACCATCAACTTCATCATCCGACCAAAAGTATCTTGACATATAAATATTTTAACCAAATTGACTAAAATGTACTACCATATCAACACAATCATAAACCCTAAAAATAATATGTAATCAAGATACTCAACCCTAACTAATCTATCTAACCAAAACATTCCTTCCAAATTATAGTGATTTTTTAAAAAATTTGGTGAGAGTAGGAAGGAATCCTAATCTATGGCGTCTGGCAAGTAGTGGTAGTTCAGAATCATTCGAGTGATTTTGTGGGAGCAGGATGGAATTCCCGTTTGTGGGGTCAGCAGTAGAGGGATTAATAAGCTTTGTTGGAGAAGATAGGGTGAAGTGTGAGTAATGGATGGGGCCATGGAAGTCAAGTCGTGTACCAAATTATTTGGCAATGGTGCTTTGGTCCCCAACATAGTGAGTATGACAGATGACCAATTTAAGCAAATCTTAATGCTCTGGATTTGGTTATTAAATCTTCCACTCACAAAACATGCTTAAATCTAAAGTCAAATCAAGTTTAGATTTGAAAGAATTAGGTAATCAATTGGAAGGTTTTTCTGTCTAAATTTTCCGTCGTACTTGCAAGTTGGACGGAAAACTACAACATTTGTAATTGCCGTGGACTTTGACGGCCACGCGTGCCTGTGAACTGTCCATTTCACGTCACCTGCACGTTTTATTCACCCGAGCTCATCGCTAACATGTATTTGATTTTTTATTTATTTTTGGACAAAGCAGTTAAAAAATGAAAGTTGCTAATATGATTTTTACATTGACTGATTTGTGAAATGTTGATGTAAAAATTTTAAACTATTGAATTTAAATTTAAAAAATATTTTAATCAATTAATAGAAAAGTTAATCTGTTGTTTTCAAGAAATAATAATTGTGTCAATAAAGAAGGTTTCAAATATCTCTGTGTACAGATAATTAATTCATTGGAGACACCTTAAAGATAAATAATTAAAAA
>VDFB02078839.1:0-62482 GCA_007258455.2 Sequoia sempervirens | reverse complement strand
GTTGTCATGCACATGGCCTTTGTCCTAGAGCTTTTTATTGATTATTATTCATATTGCAACTTCTATTTATTCAATATCTAGGTTGAAAATCCTCCTCATTTGTTATGATGGATCCTCTAAGAAGCATGGGAAGTGGAGAACTTGAATTTGCATGATGTTCACTCTCGAAAAGCCTGTGCAAGAAAATATTTATAAAAGAGGTTGTCAATCTGATGTGGGGAGGGTCACAACAAGTTTAAGAGGTGGCCATGCCTAAAAGGTATGCATGGGGTTTGCAACTTTGGCACATGACAGGATCAATAGGGGTCACAACAATTTGTTAGAGTGACATGTCAATCCATCAATCCTAATTATTCGAAATGGCCAGGCCTTCTATTTGTTCACATACAAAATTCACTAGGAAATATGTTGTGCAAATTTCTTCAGGGTAGAAGTTGTTGATTGTGTAGTTATCCATGTTATCTAATAGGTGCTAAATTGATTCTATATAATTTCTATCTATGTACTCGTCGTCTACAAATTACATTGATGTAGATCTATGCATCTTCTTCAATAATTCCTTTTTCCTTGTATATATGCAATCCAATTAAGAGTGTAGATAAATTTTCCTCATTGTTGGTACCATTCAAAAGTCTTTTCAAAGTTTCTCATACCAATTTTCTAGCACCATTCTTTATCACAATTTTGATGTTAGATATTCCAAGAGTACCACATATCGTACCATCAAAGTTCAATTTTAATCTTCTTGGTGGGGGAAGGCACCATTTGATGTTGTCTCAAAGCATATTTATTGTGTTACATTGGTGGTGAAGCCATTTGAAATTTTAAGATTTTCCCAAACCTTCAAAACATATTCATCCCAAATTATGAATGGTTTTGGGCCATTTGAGTGCATGTTTTCCACAATCACTTCATGTATTCATTTTTTATCTTTCTAATTAATTCTTCTAGAATAGATTCATATCCTTTGAAAAGTATTTCATTTCACTCTTTCCATATATGCCAAATTACCATGGATGGACTGGTAAGCCATACACCCTCCCAAACTAAAATTTAGATTCTTGGCCAACTCATGAAAAATGTAAAGATGCCATTTGGAAGAGCATTGTAGCAACCCAATTTCCCCTGAAGCCACTCAAAACATTGGAAAGAAACATGGAAGTTAATGAGAAGATGATTCATTGATTTCCCATTTGATTTACACATGATACAACATGAAGGTCCCAAAATTCCAATGGTTTTCATATGGTCTCTTGTTAGAATTATTTCATGAAAGGTAGTCCATGCAAATGACCTTGGGAAGGTTCTATTTTTTTCAATATAGTTTTGTAGGCTACTCTAAGATTTCTTCTATTATCTATTTTGGAACCAATCTATATCAATTTGTCATCTTTTTTATTCATGTGGACACTTCTCAATCCTAATTTTGTATTTAGTGCATATTTGACATTAGATGGTATGCAAAGATCATCCATACACTTTCACCTCTCAAGTTGATCATATGAGATGTCACCTTGATGTAAATAGTTAGATACAAAGTGCCCTTAAATATTGGTTATGGTTCCCATGTGATCAACCCATAGTGTGTTGTCAACTAATTGGGGAAAGCCATTTTATGAGTCAATTCAAAATTATGCTTTGCATTTATTATTAATTACCCCAAAAAGATGATTGATTATCAAAGCTTTGTAGTGTTGCATAAAGTTCCAAATGTGGGAGCCCTGTGGGTGGTTTGGATTGGTCATAATCTATGTGGCATCATTTACAATATTTGGCACCACTTTGCATTTCAATTGCTAAACATTTTCCACACAAGTTTGGCACTAAGGGATTTATTTTATTTGGAAACTTTCTTAATCCCAAGTCCATAATTTTCCTTCTTCTTACAAATTGTATCCCAACCAATTAGTGGGATGTGTTTGGTCTCATTCAAACCTTCCCAAATACATTTATTAATAATCCCTTCTAACATGAGACCAACTCTATTTATAGTTTACGTGCTTAACAGTTGGTATATGGGAATAGTTGAAAGGACTAATTTGACCATTTGTATTCTCTTAGAGAATGATATCCATTTTCCCTTCTACAAGGCATATTTTACTTGGAATTTATCAACAGTTTCCTTCCATAGATTGGTCCTTATTATGCCTTTGAACAAAGGTTCCTTAAGGTATTTTTTAGGCAATGCATCTTTGTTGAAACCAAGGATGTTGGATATGTTTCATTGAAGGCTTGATCTAATTTTAAAGAAGAATATACTATATTAATCTCATTAATTTCTTCCCCTAATGTCAAAGTGCAGCTATCTAATAGATATATGATTGCCACAACTTCCTCCATGCTTGATTCCTCATAGAGAATGGTATTGTCTATGAATTGTTGGTCGATGATTTTGGAATAGTTGTTGACCACAGTTATGCTAGACCATAAACCATAGAAGACACATTCTTTGACGCCTCTTCCCAACACTTCACCCATGACTATGAACAAAAATGAGGATAGTGGGTCACCTTGTTGAACCTTGTGGGTTCAAAGAAACCACATGGGAAACCATTAACCAAAATGGAGTACTATGGGATTGATATGCATTAAAGAATCCAACTCATCCAATCCTACTTGAATATGAATTTCTTCAAAATACTAATGAGAAACTGCCATTTGACGTTGTTGTAAGCTTTGGTTACATCTAGTTTAAATGTCATACAATTTTGATTGGTATTTGTTATAGAGTGTTATGGTCTCTTGAGCAATAATAATGGTATATGTGATATTCTTGCCTAGGTGAATCCATTTTGTTTGTTTGAAATGATTTTGGGTAGGATTATCTAAGTCTATTGGTTATCACTTCAGTGATTATTTTGTAGATCATGTTTCATCTAGTGATATAGGATGAAAGTCAACAAAAGATATGGGAGTATGGTTCTTTGGAATAAGGTTGATGAAGGTGGTATTGATTTCCTTCAAAAAATTCTTTGATCTTTTTGAGCTTTCTATTGCTATCCACACGTCATCATTGAGGAAATTCCAAAATATTTGGAAGAAAAGGGTTGGGAAGTTGTATGCCCCAAGTGATTTGTTTGGACGGAATTGAAAATTCATTGCTTTGACTTTGTCTTTTGATATTGGCTCCATCAACATCCGTTGTTTCATCTTTTTAGACAATATTGAGAATAAGGTCAAGAAAAATGCCATGTTCATATAATCTAGAGATATGTTCATATAATCTAGGGATATCTATGTATACTAGTAAATTTGGGAAGTATGCTACTACTTCCTTCTGAATATCTTCCTATTCACCAATTGACAAGCTCTCTTCCCTTAATATATTTATTATGTGGTTTTATGATCTTATTTCTTTAGTTGAATTGTGAAATAACTTAACTTGTTCTTATCACCTTTTTTAACCATAATTCCTGTGACTTTGACTTCTAGTAGATCTCTTCATAGGCAAGGATTTTAGAATGATAGTCTAACATTTTCTTTTTCTTTTTGATAATCTTCTTGAAACATCCCGAAGTTGATGATCTTTTGATTGAGTGGTTCTAGTTCTCCTTTTTCCCTTTTATTTTCATTGAAGATATTTTTAAACATTCTCTTATTCTACTACTTCAAGTGGTTTTTGAGGATGATCATTTTCTTTGCCAATACGACCATCTTCAAACCTTTTTAAACCTTGGTTGAATTCCATCATTCTTGAATATGGTCTTTTAGGGATTCATGTCTAAGAAAAATCTTCTCAAATTTAAAGGGAAATTTGGGAGATGCATGGTCATCTTCAATATTAAGACCGATCAAGTAGTGATCAAAAGTTGAAATAGAAAGAATGTTGGATTCAAGTAGGGTGGATAGTTGAAGCCAATTTGGAGAGACTAGGAATCTACCTAATCTCTCAACAATGTTGTCGAATCCTTTCCTTTGGTTGGTCCAAGTGAATTCACCATTTATAGGATGTATATCTATAAGTCTAATATTATTAATGAATTCCTAGAAATCTCTCTGGTGTTTATATGTACTATGTGATCTACCTCTTTTCTCAGAGGAATATAAGTTTATTTCAAAGTCACCACAAAAAAAAATAGTTCTCAATTGAAAATATTGATAAAATTAGAGATTTGGTTCCATATATTGATTTTGTCATTTATTTTAATGGGTTTGTAGATATTAATTAGTATGAACGCCATATTTTCATTAGGTAAGATACTTTTGATGCCATCCAATTATTGTCTTCTAGCAATATCACTATTTTATACAATGTACTTTCCACAAAATTCCTAGACCTCCAAATGCCTCGATATCATGAAACAATTTTCCTTCCTGGTAATAATATATTCAAAAAGAATTTTCTTTCATTTGAGAAAAGTTTTATTTCTTGAAACATAAAAAATGTTCACATTTACTATTTTCAAAAGACACATGACTAAGCGTCTTTTGTTAGGGGTGTTTAAGCCCCTAACATTCCATGTGATTACCCTCATGGCTCCCTAAGGGAGGGGGCTCCTCCCTTAGCATTCAACAATAATTTATTTATGTGCATTTGACCACCATTTGTTTTATCTTCTACTCATTTTTATTCGTTTGTCTTTTGACCACTTTTCTTATTGATCTTTAGATTTGGTTTGATAATTTTATAAGTAGATTGATTTATCATCTAGGTTTCCAATATACCAATTTCATCTTCTTCTATTGAGTGTTTTTTATACCATTTTGAATCCTCTTATATTATCACCATAACATTATTTTCAAAAACTTGCCTATCTTGGTCCATTAGGTTATCCTCCTTTGTGGTTTCCAAGGTGAAAGGAGGGAGAGTGACATTGTTCGGGCTAAATAGTTGATGTGCTTGGAAGAGGACACATTTATAAACAATGGGGTTCTAATTTTAGTATCACTTTATTTCTTTTGGTCTTTGGATTTCTTCGAAATTCACTCTCGAGTTAGTTGGACAAGAAAGTGAGTGCACTTGGTAAATGAATGGTTCTTTCCCTTGTATTTGAAACAAGAATTTTTTATATTTAGTTTCCACCTCCTAAATCTAGGTTATGTTGTCCAATGATATGGTTCAATTTCATATAGAATCTATTTGATTGCAATTACATGTGGCCTTGTGTATATATATAGCATTGTAATTGTCACCCTTGAAAATTTCACACTAGCTTTAGCTCCCCCCTACATGATTGGACCCAGTTGTGCTCTTTAATTGCCTGTTTTATGGTCATCTTTGAAAAATCAAAATTAAATTAGGAATTTTATTATTTAATATTTATTTGATGACACTTAAAGACCCAAAATAGTTCTAGACTAGGGCGCTAGCACCCATATCGAGCCTATTTTGGCCCCAATTTGAATATATTATTATCGGCATTTTGACATTTATAAATTTAAATTCATTTTTTGGTTTTTGATAATTAATTTTACAAGAAAATAAATTAATGTATATAAATACAAATCTTTTCCCCCATTTGAAATCCTAGCAATTCAAATAACAAATGAGTGTCCTAAAAAGTATTCAAGAGCAAAATTAGCAAAGTTTTACAACACATTATTAGCCAAGATTCATGTTAGCAATGCATCAAGCTTATATGTGAGTTTGTTCATGTTTTATGTTCATTTATTTTGTGAGTACTAATGCTTGCAGGACTTTCAATAAAACAACCAATTATCCTTATATGTGATGAGTACAATGACTTCATTCCATCAAGGAAAGAAGATCTAAGTAGTAAGTTGCAACACTTTTTAATTTATCACTTATTTTATCTATTTGCCTTTGCCTGACTAAAGGCAAGCACTATTTACATCATCATAGCCATTGTGGAGGTGGAAACATCAAAATAGGGTTTGACTTAGGCAAGCCCCTATACAATACAACCCTTTCTCTCCTCTCTTGTGTGCAAGTGACATGTCTAAAGCATATTTGGGAAAGGATTGAAGACCTAATTGTAGGATTAAACATTCAAGCCTTTTATGTCAACAAATTAGGGCAAGTGGAATTAATCATCAACACACAAAGTTTTGAAACTAAGTCCAAAAAGGAAGAACCTATAAATTGCGACCATCTAAGATTTGATTTCTATTTCTTGAGATATGTACTTCTTGGTCTAGGGTGCTAGTGCTCCTGTCCAGCCAATTTGAACCCAAATTCATATGCCAGGTTCCTTTGTCTCTTCATTTTATTGTTTTGTAACTCATTTATGTGCTTCAATTTTGTGTTTCTTTATATTTACATCATTTTTTTGTAACTTCATAGTTGACCTAAGTCCACATTTGCATTAACAAATAAAGTTAACCATTAATCAATTAATCATCCCCCAACAAATAACCAAAACCTTGATCCACCATTATGGCTCTTCCATAGAGGTTAGTAGCCAAGTGGGTGTTTATGATCATTTTTGGTTCCTTTCCAATATGATGTAGGAGAAAGTGTGATTTAGACCTTAGATCCCTTTTTCCCACATCCCTTTTACCCACATCACTATTTATATGTGTGTGTGTGTATCTTTGATTTCCACCTCCTAAATTGAGGTCCTATTGTCTAATGATATGGTGATTTCATATAGAATATCTTTGATTGCAACTATATGTAGCCTTGTGTGTGTATATATATATACTGACACTCAAAGATAAATTTTTATAGCTCCCCTTATGTGATTGCACCCAATTGTGCTCTTAAATTTCCTGTTTTATGGTCATCTTCAAAAAATCAAAATTAAATTGGGTTTATTATTTAATATTTATTTGACGACACTTAAAGACCCAAAATAGGTGTGGACTAGGGCGCTAGCGCCCATGTCTAGCCTATTTCAGCTCCAATTTAAATATATTATTATCAAAATTTTAAATTTATAAATTTAATTTCATTTTTCAACTTTTGATAATTAGTTTTGCAAGAAAATGAATTAATTCATATAAATAGAAATATTTTTCACCATTTGAAATCCTAGCAATTCAAATAACAAATGAGCATCCTTAAAAGTAGTCAAGAGCAAAATTAGCAGAGTTTTACAACACTTATTACTAGCCAAGATTCATGTTAGCAATGCATCAAGATTATATATGAGTAAATCAAAATTAAATTGGCCTATTTTAGAACCAAAACCTTGATCCGCCATTCTAGCTTTTCCATAGAGGTTAGTATCCAAGTGGGTGTTTATGATAATTTTTGGTTCCTTTCCAATGTGAGGTAGGAGAAAGTGTGATTTAGACCATAGATCCCTTTTTCCCACATCACTATATGTGTGTGTATGTGTGTGTGTATATATATATATACACACATATATATTTGATTTACACCTCGTAAATCTAGGTCCTGTTGTCTAATGATATTGTGATTTCATATAGAATCTCTTTGATCACAACTTATGTAGCCTTGTGTGTGTGTGTATATATTGATGCTCAAAGATAAATTGTTATAGCTCTCCTTATGTGATTGGACCCAATTGTGCTCTTAAATTTCCTGTTTTATGGTCATCTTCGACAAATCTAAATTAAATTGGGTTTATTATTTAATATTTATTTAACGACACTTAAAGACCCAAAATAGGCGTGGACTAGGGCGCTAGCACCCATGTCTGGCCTATTTTAGCCCCAATTTAAATATATTATTAACATTTTAACATTTATAAATTTAAATTCATTTTTTTACTTTTGATAATTAGTTTTGCAAGAAAATGAATTAATGCATATAAATACAAATCTTTCTCACCATTTGAAATCCTAGCAATTCAAATAAAAAATGAGCATCCTAAAAATCAGTCAAGAGCAAAATTAGAAGATTTTTACAACACTTGTTAATATCCATGATTCAAGTTAGCAATGCATCAAGCTTTTATGTGAGTTTGTTCATGTTTTATGTTTATTTGTTTTGTGAGTACTTACACTTTTAGGACTTTCAATCAAGCAACCAATTATCCCTGTATATGATGAGTACAATAACTTTAGTCCATCAAGGGAAGAATATCTGAGTGGTAAGTTGAATCACTTGTCAATTTGTCACTTATTTTTATCCATTTGCCTTTGCTTGACCAAAGGTAAGCACTATTTACATCATCATAGTCATTGTGGAAGTGGAAACACCAAAATGGGGTTTGAATTAGGCAATCCCCTATACAACACAACCATTTTTCTCCTATCTCGTGTGCAGGTGACATATCTGAAGTGGATTTTGGAAAGGATTGAAGACCTAATTGCAAGATCAAGTATTGAAGCCTTCTATATCAACAAATTAGGGAAAGTGGAATTAATCATCAACACATGAAGTTTTGGACCTAAGTCCAAAAAGGAAGAACCTATAAATTGCAACCATCTGAGATCTAGTTTTTTATTCTTGAGATATGTACTTCTTGTTCTAGGGTGCTAGTGCTCTTGTCCAACCAATTTGAACCCAAATTCATATGTTAGGTTCCTTTGGCTTTGTACTTTGTTGTTTTGTAATTGATTTATGTTCTTCAGTATTATATTTACATTAGTTTGTTGTAACTTCATAGTTGACCTAAATACACATTTGCATTAATAAATCAAGTTAATCATTAATCAATCAATCGTCCCTCGACAAAGAACCAAAACCTTGATCCACCATTCTAGCTCTTCCATAGAGGTTAGGAGCCAAGTGGGTGTTTGTGATCATTTTTTGTTCTTTTCCAATATGATGTAGGAGAAAGTGTGATTTAGACCCTAGATCCCTTCCCCCCCTCCCCACACACACACACATACACACATATATTTGATTTCCACCTCCTAAATTCAGGTCCTATTGTCCAATGATATGGTGATTTCATATAGAATCTCTTTGATTGCAACTACATGTAGCCTTGTGTGTGTGTATATATACTGACACTCAAAGATAATTTTTTAGGGTTGAAGTTTGAAACTTGTTTTTGTATGTAAAGATGAATCTCACTAATTTTCTAGATCCCTTATGATAGAATGTATTCATAGTCCTCCTTGTTGAGAAAGATAGTGACAAAAACCCTTTGACAATTTTTTTAGGACATATTGGAATTTCTACTTTTCCTTCACTCAATATTAGATGCTTTTATGTGTTTATCTTGGTCCTATAAATCTCCCAATAATTTTTGATACCAATAATATTTCAATATCATCTAATACTTCTTTAATCATATCAATTATTTTTTCTAGAATTTCTAATTCAGACTACTCTTTGCATACAAGTTCTTTTTGCAAATTAAGATTTTGGTTGCAAGCCATCCTACTTAAATATGTTCATAAATTATGACGTTATATACACATAAGATATGTGTGTGTACATATGTATGTTTGTATATGTATTTATATAAAATATATATACATACATACATACATGTATATATACACATATATACATACATATATATATGTATGTATGTATGTATGTATGTATATATATACATATTTAAACATATAAATATATACATGTGTGTATATACATACATATAAAAATTAAATGTATGTATAAATACATATATATGTATATCTATATCATACATATATGCATATACATATGTATGTATATATGTAAATATAAATATATATGTGTATACAAAAATTCAAAATTCATATGTATTTTTCCTTCTTACATCTATTCTTATCTATGCACTCTTATGGTTAGTTCTTTGCTCGTGTTCTTTTCCATATGATTTTTTGTCCTGTTATATCATGTATTGGTTGATTAATTTTTTCACAAGATATTCATTATCCGACTTACCCTTTAGATTTTTTTAAAAATATTTGTCTTAATTGTTTCAATTTATTAAATCTACAATTATTTTCAAGCTTATTTTATTTTGTTTTGTGGTCTTATTACCTTTATCATTCTATTATAATTTAGCTCTATTATTATGTTGTTCCTATCCCTCCCCATTTCCTTTCATTTTTTTGAGTCATAAAAACTAGTTGACCCTTCCTTTTTTCTTTTCTCTTTTTGGTTTTCCTAGTTCACCTATGATGCAGTCAAGATTAGGGGGTCTTATCAAACTACCCAATCTTACAACCTTAACATGCCATCCAATCTGCATTAACATATAAATGGAAAAGGAATCTGAAACATATCTTCATTTTAATGTTCATACATATTCATACATGAAAAATCCTCAAGATTAATTACATATATGGATGATTCAACATTGAATAAAATTCAAAAAAAATTACAAGCTTTTCTAGACACATCTTGTCTATGAGTCTTCAAATCCTCATGTATTCAAACCTTCTTGGCTTCACTCATCTTCTGAAACCTATTTTTTCTCTTCATTATAATGTAGCTCTTATGGCTGCCTTGAACACCTACAATACACCTGCAAAATCATTTTTCTCTTATTCTATTCCTCTTCTCTTCACAAGTTGATTTCCTGTACTTTCTTATGCAACTCTCAAGAGCAACCTGCAAGTTCTTTCTCCAGCCTTGCTGCTATTGATTGCTACCTTTTTATACCATTAGAGGTTATATTTATAGAGGGTTTCAACTATTTGAAACACCAAAAATTGGTTTCCAAATCTTCTCTTTCGTTGAACCTTAAAATTCCCATAGAAAATGAAATAAAACATAGTTTGTTGCTTCCAAAAGTGTCATCCAAAGTTGTTGTACCATATCAAACATATTGTTGTTGTATATGCATTTAAAAAATGGATAAAATTTGTAACCAAGTCGTGCTAATTCACCCCAAATTGGAAATTGAAGAGTTATTAATTTGTTTTCCAAAAATTACTAGATTTTTTCTCCATTTTAGGAACCAAAATTGAAAGAATAAGACCACAATGGAATTCCAAGAGTCACTTGTCTTATGCACACTTCCCTAGGTTCCCAAATTGAGAAAATTAATTAATATTGATTTTTTCTTCTTCAAAATACCCTTTCACCATGATAAATAGACCATTTCAACCCCTAGAATCTTGAAATTATGAAATTTTGTAAATCACATTAAACACCCTGCTTGACCTTGATGTATGAAATGGAAATAAAGTCCTCACAAATAAATAATCATATCCTTACAAAACTTCACAATATACTCTTGAAGCTAAAACCTACACCAAAAATACAAAATATTGACAATGAAAAGAAAATATATTTTTGGTGATACAGGATTGCTTGTGAACCCGGATGCTCCTACATCATCCTATCATCACACTCCCCTCATCTATTTAGTTAACATGGTCCACTAGTTATCTATCATTTCATTTCTCTTGCCATCTCATTCTAATGATGAATTATGGAGTGTGATCCCACATCTTGATGAAGAAAATAGTTATATATATAGTCAAATAATGAATATCTTGTGAAAAGTTAAGTAATCAATGAATGATATAACAAGACAAATAGAATTATAAGAAAATAAATAAACAAAGAACTAAACATAAGAGTGCATGCATAAGGATATGTGTAAGAATACAAAATGTATGAGTATATATATGTGTATATACATATGTATATATGTGTCTATGTATATACACACATACATACTTCATATATAGATATATGTATGTATGTATCTATGCATATAGATAAATAGATAGATACATATATACATATGTTAGATATGTGTATGTATCTATACATACATACATACATATAAATGTATGCATGTATTTATCTATGTATATAGATAGATAGATACACATACACATGCATATGCATGTATATGATAAGCTAGATAATGAATATCTAGTTGGAAAAATTAAACAATCAATGCATGATAAAACAAGACAAAAAAAAATAGAAAAAGAAATAAGAGCATAAGAGTGCATACATAAGGTGCAATAATGCAATATGTGTGTGTGCACACTTTACATTCTTACACTTATCCTCATGTATCTACTCTTATTCTTAGTTATATACTCATTTCTTTTTCCATACTTTTTTTTGTCTTGTGATATCATATATTGATTGGTTAATTTTTCCACAAGATATTCATTATGGATTTATCCCTTACATTTAAAATATTTAAATCTTGATTTCCATTCTTAACTTTATTGTTTCAATTTCTTGAATTTACAATCATTCTCATGCTCTTTTTTATTTGTTTTGGTGTCTTATTTCCTTGATTATTTTATTATAATTTAAGTCTACTATTATGTTGTTCCTCTCCCTCCTCGTTTCCTTATGTTTTTTTTTAGTCATAAAAATTGGTTGACCCTTCTTTTTTCCTTGTTCATGTCACATCACTCCTCTTATTACATTGAAGGCATTCCCTCTATGAAGTGAATTGGGCTAATTTTATAGATTGACATTTCAACTTTCTCCAGAAGGGATGTAAGATGATTAAAATCATCTTTGACTGTTAATCATTTTTCTCTATTTTTTGAAAAGTAAATAGGATAGAATTTATGTAAGACCTATTTGGGACTTGGTGAAGTGTGCATGGTCTTACATATTTGTTTTTAACTTTTTCACCCAAACATGTATTAAATGAGGGCTCATTTTACAATAAGATAGGAGCCACTTGTTCGCCCAAATCTATCAAGTTGAAAGTTTTAGTGGCTAAAAAGATTTAAAAAAAAGATACTCAAAATAAATTTAAAGTCATCAATGGATAGTCTTACAAAAAGCATTGGATCTTTTTTTGAAATAAATTAATTGTGTCATTTAATAATAGTAACAAAAGAGAGTTTTGCTAAAACATGTATTTGGATTTTACGGAATGGGAATTAAAATAAATATTATATATTAGTAAAAACATAATTATAGTTATTTCCCATGTGTCGTTGGGTAAATTGTCTATGCCTTATGGATAGATTTGGCATATGGGCATTTCCAATTCAATCGAGATCATGTGAATTCTCTCACACAGGACATATAATCAAGTACTCAATGGCATTCACTTAGCATTAACTCTCGTCCTAAAATGGCTGTTGATTTGATCAAATTTGGATTCGTCATCTTTGGGCCTTGTGAATTTGTCGGGGGCTGATTTGGAAAAGACTTTGTAGTGGCTACGGGCTACAATAGTGGGATTATGTTTGTTGGTGTATAGGTTTAAGTTGTACTATCACGCGCGGTGATTTATTTCCATACTCATGGTGGCATAGTCCCAGGATGCTCACGGTAAATAATGTGTAGAGAAATGATGTTATTCCTAAGGTGGAAAATTGTGCAAATTGATTGCTCCTCCTTTAAAGGCGTCGGTATGGGTGGATGATGGCTTCATAGAAGATGGATACACCAATCAAATTGAGGTGCTCTAAGAAGCAGTTTGCCTTTTTGGGCTTCATCTCTTATCAGAGACTGAAGAAAATATGTTTCAACAAAGACATTCTTTGTATGGAAGTGGTGAGGATGGTGCTTGGGAAGAATTTTTGCTTCTCTGCAAACAAAACTAGGGTGAATTCTGATATTTCTTCTAGGTTTTTGGCCACTCTTTTGGATATGGAGGTTTCAAAGGTTCATTGTCTACTACTGCTCAGCTCGGTGTTCAAGGCTAACATCCTAGTAGACGATGTCAACGTGGTCACTCTGACGGAGATTGGTGTTGGGTTACCTTGGCCCAATGATATTGACTGAATGTTTTGGTGCGGGGTGGAGGTGGATTGCCATCCCTTCTTGCTAAATATTGGTGTTGGTTTGGAGAAACGTGCAGATGATGGGCCACGATTGGCTACAACTTTTTGTGTCATAGTCTAGGCTTGGACGAGGTCGAGGGAATCAAATGGTGCAAGTATTTTGCAGCGATGGTGGAAACAAGTAACTTCTACGATGAAGAATAGAGGTTGGTCAATGTTGTAGCTAGGTTTGTTGGGTGTGCTTCCAGGTTTTGGAAATTTTGTGACTGTGTTCAAGTTTTGGTGGGTTGGAATGTAATGTTTTGTTTACTATCTACCCAAAATTGGGAATTTACTTCGATGCACTACTATTTTTTGATATTAATATATTTATGCAACCTTGGTTGCATTTTATGGATTAAAAAAAACATAGTTATAGTTATGCGTAACATAATATATATATATTATTGATAACTATATTATAAAATAATATTATATATGTAATATACTTATTATAAAGTTAATATACTAACAAGTATTATACAATGGTTATTAATAATATTTTTTAATCATTAATAATTAAGTTATTAATAATATATATATTAGTAATAACATAATTATAGTTATATATAGCATAATATTATATAGATATATATTATTTATAAATGTATTATACATTAATATTATATAATATACTTAGTATGAAATTAATATATTAATATTTATAATAAAATAGTTATTAATAATATGATAATTTATATTATATTATTAATAATTATTAGTAATATATATTAGTATTTATCTATTATAAAATTATATTTATATATATATATATTTAAAAAAAGGTGATTTTTTTTAATTCAAGAAAGAGCAACCAAGTGCAACAAGAGGCCCAAATGGCCAAAGTCATCAAAAGACATGTTGCCCCCAGACTCCAAAATAGAACCATGTAGAGACGAGCCAAAAACCAACCCCAACCAAAAGATACCATCCAACCTTAATACAATGCTACACCTTCTGATCCTCATCAAGATATCTAGACAAAGTGTTGCTTTTATCTTGGTCCAACTGTCTCCGTTCAACCACATTCCATGCCCCCTACCTTCAGAATCCCATTTAGTGAGGCAATCTGCAACCCTATTCCATTCCTTGGGAATATGAATAAATGAGATGGTATCAAAATTCAAAGCAAGATGAAGAACTTGCTTCACAATTAGAACCAATCTCCATGAAGAATCTTGAAAATATCTCTTATTAAGAAGAGAGACTAAAATCATAGAATCTATCTCACAAATCACATCCTTCCAACCAAACTCGCAGGCTCTCCAAAGCCTTAAGAATAGCACAAGCCTTTGTCTAATTGTTAGATTGCACACCCATGTGAATGGAGAAGAAAAACCATTTGGACCCACTACTATCACGACCCACTCCTCTGATCCTAGCATCTTTACGATTTCCCCAAGTAGAGCCACCAGTGTTAATTTTGAGAGTCCCTTCAGGGGGAGGACCCCACCTCCCCACTCTATTCACTTTCTTAAAAGGTTGTAGCCTGCTTCCCCTAAACCCCTGGGGGTCTAGGGGAGAAGAAAGCTTAAGGCTAGAATCTATCTACATATCTGATGATGACATAAACTCTCCCAAGTTGAATTTAGATGAGATAGTTTCTTTCAAAATACTCTACACCTTGTACCAAACCTTCAAAGCCACCTGACGACACTCATGGAAAAATGTTGATTCCTCTCCAACCAAATTTTTTAGATAATAATGGAAGGTTTCATCTCCCAAGCAACCACCAAACAGGATGCAGATGTTGGAGGATGTCCCAAATTCTCCCAAAAGTCTTGCAAAGATAAAGCAAACCTAAATGACCTTCTCCAAACATTCCACCAAAGTCTCCAAATATTACATGGAAAAAGTACACTAAAAAAATAGGTGAGTTACACTTTCTTGACTGCATGGACACATAAAAAATATAGAGATGGCCCACAAAAACCTCATTGCCTAATATTCTCCCAGGTAAGACATTTGTTATGACTTGACAACCATAAGAACATATTACGCTTTGGCCACCCAACCTTGTTCCAAATGTGTTTCCACCAAGGATAGACACTCACCTCAACATGGTTGGACACCAAAGTAGCATACCCTTGATAAACAAAGTAGATACCCTTAGATTCATGTCCCCAAGCTAGAAAATCTCTATCCTCTGAAGAACAACAAGGCCTCTCAGCCATAATAGACACCAAAACACTTCGCTCTTCTTGAGAACCACCATCCAACCAACTATTAGGATTTTTCCACTAATAAACTCTAGTGCCTCCCAAATCAGAAGAGCATTTGAATCTACTCATCGTGGACCACCCAGCAGCCACAAACATCTCACTTAAAGGTCAAAGATGAGGGAAAGATGATAGAATTGGAGGGTTACCATCCCAAGAATTAGTCTAAAAAATAGTTTGCTCCCCTTTCTGAATGATCTAGAAGAGGCCTGAGCCTTAATGAGGGTTGAACCCCTCTTAATAGTGCTCCAAATCATAAAACCTTTTCCAGACAAAACCATTCATGGAATTTCCTCACTAGCCACCCCTCCTAACTATTTGTAGTTTAGAACTCATGCCTAAGGTTGCTCTAGAAATTTACACCACCTCTAATATAACTTTGCAGCTAAAGCTAGATTATTCTGCTTCGACTGCCTAAGCCCAAGGCTACCATTCTCCTTTGGTTTCCAAATCTAGTCCCAACTCACCAGACTCCATTTCTAAATGTCAAGATTGCATGCCCATAAAAATTTCCCGGTAAGGGAATCAAGCTCCTTAAGAACACTCTTGGGAGTAGATAACACCATGAACCTATACAAAGGAAGAGCATGGAGGAAAAAAGACACAAGAGTCACCCTGCCAGCCAGAGATAACCATCTAAAGGTCTAGTGGTTGACCTTAGAAAGAAATTTGTCCAAGATATTTTGCCAATCATTCCTCTTCAAGGTGCCAACACAGAGGGGAATCCCCAAATACTCCAAAGGAAGGTAACCAAATTTTGAAAAATGAAGAATGTTGGCTATTCTGCATTGAATCAAAGTGGGAGTATTGAAGAAAAGGATCAAAGAATTACCCTCATTGATCTACTGGCCAAATGCAGATAGATAAACATAAAAAACCTTCTTGAAGTTATCTACCTCCTCAATCCTAGCAACATCCATGAGAGTAGTGTCATCAACAAATTAGAGACGTGTATGTGCTTCCAACCCCTACATCTAATTCCAACCATGAATGGAGCCTCTATCCCTATGTTGTTTCAACAACCTCCCAAAACCTTTAGCCATTAGAATAAATAGATAAGAGGTCCCCTTTCCTAAGTCCTTGACCTGCAAAAAAGGTGGCAAGGGGGAGCCATTAACAAGAATTGAGAAGGAGGACATGGTCACATAGCTCATAACCCATGAGATCCACTATGTGTGAAAACCAAAAGCCAAAAGCAGACGTTGAAGGAAAGACTACCTAACTCTATCATAGGCCTTAGACATATCCAATTTGATAAATATGGCCTTTTATTTGGAAGAAGACATGGAATGAAGAGCTTCAACCACCACCACTATACCATCCACAATTTTCCTACCCTTGACAAAACCACCCCACTCCATAGAAATCAAGGGATTGAAACATATCTTCAGTCTTTCAACAATCAACTTAGTGATAATCTTGTTAGGTCACATTGCACAACATAATTGACTGAAAGGAGTCTAAAGAATTGGCACCCTCTTTCTTAGGAATTAAAGCAAGGAAGGTAGAATTTGTAGCCTTGAGGATTTTCTTATCTGTATAAGACTCCTGAACCAACTCCAACAAATCCATTTTGATGGTATCCCAAAATTCTTGAAAGAACTCAATGGGAAAGCCATCAGGGCTAGGGGCCTTACCTTTCTTCATCTAGAAGACAATATCCTCAAGTTCTTCCAAAGAGATGGGTTCTAAAAGAAAGTTATTCGTCTCCATTAATACCAAAGGGGGGATATAGGCCAAAACCAAATTCTCCTCCTCCAAGGAAATAAGAACACCCTCTAAGAAGAGAGAAGAAAAGAAACAAACCACCTCCTCTAAAATAGCTTGATGTGAGGTTAGTTGTTCCCCTTGAGCTGACATGAGAGAGGAAATAATATTCCCTCCTCTATGCACCTTAATTGAATTATGAAAAAGCAATATTCTTGTCGCCTTCTTGGAGCCAAACAACCTGAGATTTTTATTTCCAAAGTATCTCCTCTCATAGCTCCCATTTAGCAGGCTCTCTAGAGTATTTAGTTTCTTGCCGAAGCAATCCCACTGTCATCCCCTCATTGATTTTGAATGTGATGCTATCAAGTTGATCCTGAATTTGTTTCTGCCCATGAAAGAGGTTAACAAAAACTATTTTATTCCATTTCCTAAGATTGAATTTGACAAATTGGAGCCTCTTGAAGAAAGAGAACATTGCAATACCAAAGGCAGACCACCCTTCAACCCACCATTGATCCATAAGCTGGCACAAGCTATGATCTTTAAGCCACATCAGTTGAAACTTAAAGGGGGCTTTCTTTACCATAGAGAACTGAGAAGAGGAGAAATTAATCGACCAATGATTTGACCCTTTCCACCCCAGGATATCAAAGGAAGAAGTCCAATTATTACTAATCCATTCAACAAAGACAAGAAACATGTCTAGCCTCTTAGAAATAGAGCCCTCCCCACACCTTCTATTATGCTAGGTAAAGGTCCCATTAATGGGCTGAACATCCACTAGATTGAGCAACTTGATATTATCTTGAAGCAAGGAAGAAGAAGTCCCCAAATGGCTAACCCCCCAAATTTTTCCTCCAAGGTGAAAATAGAATTAAAGTCTCCTACAAAATCCAAGGGAAAGAAAGAGCAAAAGAGCGAATAAATCTAATGTGAGACCATAGCAGAATCTTACCAGGAAAATCATTAGGCACATACACATTGGTGAACAAAACTACTACACCTGAGTCAAAGCAAGATGCCAACAGTGAAAGGGAGTTCCTTCCAACCATCCACCAAAGAGACGAGATCTTATAGGGATCCCAAATACATGTCACACCTCTAGAAAAACCTTGAGATCCAACACATTAGCAATAACCTCTCCTCCAAATTTTGGGTGCAATCTTCATCATATCTTCAACAAGGAGCTTGGTCTCTTGAATGAAAAGAATATCTAGTTTATGCTCACAAACTAAGTCACGAGTAGCCTTTTGTCTAGGTACACTACTCAAACCCCTAGCATTATAAGATATCACAATCATTTATGAGAGGAAGTAAAGTGGGTGTCAAATGTCTTAACAACACTAGATTCCACCAAAGATTCTCTCATAATCTTCATCTACTCCAAGTCCTTATTCCTTCCTACTTTAACCATCTTATCACCAGTCACTTTCTTTAAGATCCTTTGGTGGATGCCCAAGATAGGCCCATTCTTCTTCTTACCATCATCCTTGGGCCTAGAGTCAATTTCCAACTCATTTAATCCATCAATGCCAATGTGCTCCTGAGGATAGTTCTCCAAGGGATTAGGAACCACATCATCCACTAAAGACACCACATTCTCCTACCCAAAAGCCCTTGGATCAATTGGGGATGAAGAGGGAACACGTCCTTCCTTTGAAGCTTCATGTATGTCAGCTATTGGATCAAGGCACTGAGGATATTGACCAATAGGAGCTAATCCTTGAAAAACCTAAGCCCCAAAGTTGTGATCATGTTCCATTGAATCCAACTCTTCAAAAATTTTGAGAACATCAAATCTGTTATTAGAGGCCTCTTTGAGCATCGCTTTGTTTGGGCGGTTTGACACCTTTGCTTTGGACAAATATTTCACGAGTACAAACCCATTTGAATCAAGCTCCTCATTCTAAAGCATTGCTTTGGAATTATTCGCATGCACACCTGACTAAGGCTATTGGGTTTTGGCTCACAACTCAAGGTAGTTCCCTTGCAAATGCCCATATTCACGACAAGTATGACAACAAAAAGGAAGGGATTCATAATACACCTATTAAATCCAACACATAGCCCCTAGCCTAATTTCAAGAGACTTTGGTAAAGGGTTATTTAAATTAATTTCCACACATAAATGAGAAAAAAAGGTTTCCCTTCGATCATGAATTTGATAGGAGGGACTCAAGGGATTCCCTAGAACAACTACTAAAGAGTGCAAGATGTCCTTGTGCCAAAAATCCATCAAAAGTTGTGGAAGACGGATCCAAACAGGAATCCTTGATGGAAGCTCTTTCGTTGGATCAAAACCCAAATGCCATGGTTTGATGAAAAGTCTTGCCTGATTGTGAAAATATGAGTGCCCTTCAAAAACCACATTGTGATCTAGAATCCAAGAGAAGACCACAAAGAAATAACCATTAGCTCTCGATATGATTTCCAAGTCTCTTTCAGAGTCCAATTGTTGTGGACCCAATTCTCCAGAAAAGGAAAATAAATTTAGACTCCCATAAGTTTGAAAATTAGTGCATGCTTAGACAGATACAACACATCCTTAGCTACTACATCTGGGTTGATCACCACCCCCAAGTGATCTTTACATCTCTCCATACATCCATTGGGTTTTGGTCAAAAAATTTGAGATTGGTTGTTTTTCAACTCCTTTGCCACATGCAAGAGGAAATTTATAGCATCCTCATGACCAGATGATGAAAAATCTCTGCTGACAATAGCATCTTTAAAAGAGTTGCATGGGCCATGTAACTTGCACAACCGAAAACCCACTAAAAGCACACAAAAGAGAACCAAACTACAACACGAATGAGAAAAAATGGAGAGTAAAATCCACAAAATGGTGGCCAACAAAGTAAAAAGAGCCACTATAGCCTAACACCCACACGCACAAACAAAGAAGGTTGCCTGGGACCTCACTAGGCGGTGCAGGCTAGCCTACACCCTTGCACACAGGTGTAAACCCTCACCATCGCCGCTTCTATCCTCCAAATCATTCTCATATATATATATAATGAATATAGTTACTTTGTTATATTTATGAACTATATATAATTTATGTGTACTACTTAAAATATGTATATATACTAATATATAATTATTAGTATATATAATTATTAATAATCTATATTATTATTTATATATTATAAAACTATATATATAATGAATATAGTTATTTTATTTTATTATATATGGCTATTAATTTAATTATTTAAAATGAATCATCTTATTCTCACCACATAGCTTTGTTTTTAAAAGTTACCCAAATGAGTAATGATGCAAACACTTTAGTAAAAGAGAGTATAGTTTTTAAGTGCATTCTTTATGAAAAAAAAGTCTTACAATGAATGATTTCATTCATTTCGGAAGAAAACAAATAGGTAAAATTGACAATGTAATTTCTTTTTTTTTACATAATATTTTTATATGATGCCAAACTTCCACTTATACAAATTGCAACACCAAATCAAGTGCAAATAAGCACTCATAGAGAATAGCAAAATTTAAACCACGTTTATTTGTGTAATAAGGTAAAAATTACATTTATACATCATAAGGGTTAAACATATGGATGAATACAACCCCACCAATTGTGATTAACGAGGCAAGTGAAATAAGTGACCATCACAAATAACAACACTAAATTCAACCATTCTTTTTTTTTGAGAAAAATAATATTTTTCACAAGCACCCTTTGTTTAAGATAATTATACCTTGTAATTTGGACTGTTGAAGAATTTCAACATATAAGGATGATTTTCAAGGTCCTTTGTCAAGACTGCTACAAGAGGAATATTGACTTCTTCAACAATATTTTTAATGCCTTGACATTGAAATCCTGCATGTTAAGTTAATTTCCATTAATATCTTTCTTAACAATAATATCCTTTGAAAATTAAAAAACCTTATAAAAAACAAGACCCCTTCAGCTAAGTAGACACCCACTAAGAAAAGATGGTGTGCAAAGAAGAAGAAGAAAAGTCATATAAAAAGGTTGTGAAAGATAAAAATGTACAAGTCACAACTAATTACCAAGAGATTTTTTCCAAGGAAAGAAAAAATAAGATAAAAGATATGGTATACTAAAACAATAAAAGCTTGAAAGAAATCGCTTATATTGAAGATGTGTTTAAGTTCCAATATTTTAACAGAACTAAGCCCTTTAAGGCTATATGGAAGCTTGTTAAGACTTGAGCAGTAAAAAAGACATAATTTTTCTAGACAAGATAGGTCTATGATACTACTTGGAAGTTGTTCCAATTTTTCACACCGAGATAGATTCAAATACTAGAATTTTTGCAGACAACCTATACAATAGGGTGAAGCCTTTAGAGAAGAGCATTCTGCCAAGCCTAAATATTTCAATTCCAAGAGGTTACCTATAAAATCTGGTAGTTTCTCTAACCTAAAAAAACATGAAAATTCCAAGTAGTAGAGCTATGTCTAAAACCTAAGAGAATCTGGTAGTTCGGTGATCAAGGAACACGCTATCAAGTCTAACTTGAATAAAGATTTGTGAATGGAAAAGGAATCCTTTGTAAATTTGGACACCAATTCACTTGAAGAATTATGAGATTTTTGGGCATTTTCCAAACGTATGTAATTATTGGTTAATACTTATAGGTAAATTTATGGAATCAATTCATTCAAGCTCTTATGCATTTAAAAGGAAATTTTATGGCTAAATAAGTTGGCTACTTTCTGATGTGATAGTTCATTCCACAACTAGAGATCTCAAACACTTGCGCTACCTTAATCTTAATCCCCTCATCCTCTTCATTGTGTGTGGTATCATTATACAATTATTTGAATTCCTTTCGTTTATCAAAGGTGCCTAATTTGGGTAAGATAGGACTTAAGGATGGGTTGTATGGCTAGAAACAAAAGTAGGAGGGTGGACATGCACAATATCCTTAGGGCTAAATTTAGATTTTTTTGGATAATAGAAAATCCTTAGGTCACAATAATTTTCTAGATACACATAGAGATTAGAGGGAAACAATTATAAAGCTACAAAACATTAAAAATTCAAACATATGTATATGCAAGATACAAAATCAAAAGCTACTAAATAATTAGACCCCAAACAAACATGTGGACTAACTTCAACTCAACCCTTGCTAAGTCCTTCATTGTAGACTTATTTTATCCATGCTTTGCAATACCAATCTTCATAGAAGTTCACTTCTTGGTTTAAACTGTAGTAGCCCTCAAAGAATATCAAACTTGAAACAACTACAAATAAATCTCCCCTTCCAAGAAATAGAAGTCCTACCAATAACACAAGAAGAGCATTGATATGGTGGTATTCAACACTAATCTTTCAACAAAAATATGATACATTTTCTTAAAATCTATCTAACAAACCACATAATATTAAAAAAAAACCACTCTAAAGTGATAAAAAACCCACTGAATTTAGAAAACTAAGGAAGAGAACTGGTAGACTAAAAAATTTACCTCTTACTAGCACAAGAGGTTGATGGTTGCCAGTCATCAAGGACTTTCCAAATGTGGGACTTCCCCATGGGTATTCCCTACGATTTGTAGGGTCTTACATTGTTATTTTCTTGGCATTCTGTCACTTAATGAAAACAATCGGTATAGCTCAATGTCACCCATTGTTAGCTTTGAGTGCTCATTAGATGTAACCATTGTCCAGATCAAGAATTAACCAATCTACTACAAGACAAAGGGATTTATCCAAATTTTGTTGTTATGCTGAAGGAGAAGGACCTTGATCCAACAATACTAGCATTGCTGCAAAGTAGTTTAGATGCAAATAGGGATCACAAAGATAACACGAAAGGTGCTCTTTGTAGTTTTCAACAATTGACAATACAAAACAACACGGACATTCAAAATCTCTCCTAGATAAAATCTTGCACATTTGTTTTGGTTCAGAGTGGTTGACAGGTGGAAAAGGATATGAACTTGCTCAAGGCCATGTGCCTTGCATTTGTTTGACACATACCATTTATTTTTAATTTTTTGTCTTTATTTTGGTTGCAAAAGAAAAACATTTGTATTTAATTTTCATACCATACCATTAAATAATGTTCTAACATGAAATGTTCTCTTTTATAGATATTCTTATAAAAAAATCATCTACATGTGTGCAATTTATTGAATGTCTTTCAAAGGTAATATATGTTTTCCACGACACATGTCACTGCCACAAAGTATTTTTCAAGGGACTACGTGTGGGACATTCTCAAATTAATGCAATTTTTCTTTTTCATGGCAACTTGTTACTATGGACTACTCTTTATTTTTATATGATAGCTTTGCTTAGGACAAGTTTGTCCATAAAAGGCTATTAGAAGTATATATGTTTATTAAGGTTTAAATTTGATATTTGTAATTTTAAATCACATGTAAACTAAATATTAAATTGTAGATGTACAAATTGTTTGCAATAAATATGTTATAGTAATTGATATAATTTTGAAAAATGAATTATATTTAAGAAAGTATTTGCAATAATATAGATTATTAAATATATTTAAAAAATGTTATTATTATTATTATATTATATATTTATATTAATTATGTTATATGTTTAGTAATTATAAAATTCATATTTATGTTATAAATAAAAATATATTACATTTATATTTGATAGTATATAGTATATATAAATAATCATAAATATATATAATACATATTTATTATATAATTAACTTTTAATTGTTGTGAGAGTAGCATGGCATATTTTTTTATGGATATTTATGTCTTTACATTTCATCCTGGTTTACTACTTATATATTCTTTTAATTCACTTATATGAGGAAATGGTTAGACATACAAATAGTCATGGTATCATTCAACTCTCTAGTGGATATACGACCAAAAGTATGTATAGCCCCTTCGTGCTAGTGGATGCCACAACCATGGTAGAAAAGTCATGTTCATCTGTCAATAAATCATAATGCCTTGGAACTGACATCCAATATCTTGCTTCAACTGTGTCAAGTAGTTTCCATGAAATTGTATATAAATTAAAAATTGTATACTAGACAATGACTCTTGTTGAAGAGTTGGATAAAAAAAAACTTTAAGAAACGTTGCCAACATTCCAAGATAGTTGCACTAAACTAGAGGGACTATGCAGTTTCCTTAAGGAGCTACAATATAATCACCACTATAATAATGATGTAACCCCTCTATCATCCACACTTATGAGATGTTCTTGCAAAATATGTAGTCATCTATTTTACTATCTTACTATGTAATCCATCAACACCTATCTATGTATATAATTTGAAGTAAATAGAGAGGCCCCTATTTTGCTACTGTGTAAGCAGTCTATACCTATCCATGTGAATAGACTACAATAAATAAGGAAGTCTCTTTTAATAGCACTTGTTGTCAACATAATGGATTTCTTATTACATAGCACATAGCTAACCCTTTTTCATTTCATTATGTCAAGATTCAAAAAATGACATTATATCTTCAATGCAATTTTTATGCTTGCATTTCCAATCTTTCAACCATGATGATGTGTTACTTGTAAAAACAAAAAAAATAGTTTATAGAAACAAATCGTGCTATTATTGTCTATGTCTTTCTTATAACATAAGTCTAAGTTAAAATGACTTGGTAACACTGACTATAGAATATAATTACTCGACACTAAAAAATATCTCTCAAATGAGAGAGAACTAGTAGTACTTGAAGCACATGTGAATACGGTTCATATTATACAATTAAACCAACTTGGAGTTAAAAACAATCAAGTACGTTCAAATGGTTTATGATCTCTTTTAATTTCACATTACATCTTCCTTTCTATTTCACACTTGCCAATTTTAGTAAATGTCAAAATATATTTTCTTTAAGGAAAGAAATAGATAGCTATAACAAAATATTAAAGGGATTAATAGTGTAATAATTTAGTTTGTAAATAGTTTTCCATGGGTCGAAAAACCTCTTTAACCTCAATGTTTGTACTAACACTTTTCTTTTCAAATAAAATCATCCCACATAATACAAATGTTTGTTTATTGTGGTTAATATAATGAATTATGGGCTTCACTATTTGTTTATGCTTACATAAAAAATAAAAAAAATAACATCTTTATGAAAAATATTCTTATATTCTATTATTTTTGTTTTGTTTTATGCAACTATTTTAACATTGACCCTACCAAAATTGATCTTCTCCATCAAACATAGGTTAAAAAACACCCTTGTAATTACTTTATTTATGTTCCCATGTTACAATATATTGTGCCATTGTTTCATCCATCCCAACATGTCCAAAACTCATTCCTTACAGTATGTCACCTTTACAATTCTAATTATTTCTAGATATGCATTATGCTCAAAACTACCACTAACACATGTGAAAACAATATTCCATTAGATCCATCGTCCAATTCCCTATTCTAACTTTTAATAGACATATTTTCACTTCTTAGGATACTTTATAGATTACTTTCATGGTTGATGGTTAAGACCTTTTAAATAGAGAAATCTAGTTGGTTAGTCTATTTTCTTTGAGGCTCATTTTCAAATTATAACACTACCTAATTATTATAATTTACCTTACTCGTAAGCTATTTTATTCCACTCAATTTCAACTTCACGTTGGTAATGTTATTTTTTGCAATACCTAATTATCATATTTCAATTTTCTCACAAGATAAAATCTTCCACTCACTTTCAACTTCATGATGACAATGTTAACTATAAATGCCATTACCAACATTCTTGCAGGCATGTTTGGTCTTGAAATTCCTTTATAGGTTACATCTATACACTCCATTCAACAACCTCATTCTAAAAATGTCAAATACTGACTACAACTCTCTGATGGTATCATGCACACCCATCCTATTATGCTTCCCAACCAATTCAATGATCTTGTTTTCAAAGAGGCTTTATTCAATGGTTTTGTTGTCCACCTAAAAAATATACTTCCAAGATGTTCCACAAATTCACGTATGTCCATGCTTTCCCAATTTTTTTTGCCTCTAATTTATTCATCTAAATTTCCTTCCTAAATCATTGATGTCCTTGCATTGCAAGGCTATCGTAATTAATAGTTTGGAAACACTTTCAAACAATAGTTGGAACTACAAATCCTCTCTTATAATCTACAAGTTTCCTTCCATCAAATAGCTCTCAAGACCCATTAGGGTCTTCTCAATCTAGCAATTGTTTACTCCAACAAGATAGAAGCTCTATATAACAACAAAATATAACCCCTTTTAAACCAATTTCCATTAAAACATTGAACCCATACCATAAGCATTGGTTCGTTGAGAGCACATAGTTGACAAAAACTCCAATCCATGAATTTCACAATGTTGAATGTGATGGGCAAGTTTTTGGGTTTGATTTCATAGACAAAGCAGATTTTGAATAACATGTTACCTACTTCAATGAACTTGTTGATGTTAATTTTTTATGCACAAAGTGTTCTACTAATCTCTCTTAATGTGATTTTAGCTACATGCTAAAAGTGGACTTGCAAGATGGCAAAGGTGAACTTCTTAAAGTTATTGCATTTGAAGGACTAGGAAATGCCTTGTTGGGTGAAACTGCAAAAGACTTTCAACTTTGACTAATAGAGCTTAATGCTGCTAAACATGTTCTAGGAAAAGTTTTCAGTTGCCAATTTCTACTTGATCTCACCATCAAAATGATTTCATTTTGTGGGAAAGAAACACAAAGCATTGTTATTACAACCATTAAGCCCATTTAACATTTGTATTTAGCTCTCATTATCTACAATCATATATCAGTTTGCATATCTTCTTTGATATTTTGTACTTGAATTCCCATATTTGTAAAGACGATTAACCTCATATAAATATATTATAAAAAAATGATTTGTTATTTTGTTATGTGCCAAGTTTTTTTTACACCATGTTATCTCTTATAATTCTCTAAAATAATTGGTCGTGTTATTTGAAATTATGTTGCACATTTATGTAGCTAGACACCAAAAAAATCTTGCAAATACTTGTTTTCCTTCATTTCCCATGCTTCAATTTGATATAACATTACTTTGATCCTCAACATACATTGTCATGGAAGTATGCAATGAAAGGATGCAAGCAAAACGTGCTAGTTGCAATCAACTACAACATATATGGTACCATACAAGGAAAAATATAATTAACACAAGAATACAAGAAAACCATCACATCTTTTTTGATGGTGCCTCCACACCTACCCTCCCTCCTTCCAGTAACCCCTCCCCCATTTATAGACACTTGCACCTCAAATACAACCTACAATTCAACCCAACTCATTTTCCAAAACCCGCCCTCCACCTTTTTCTCTAAATTATTGTATTGCTAGAAATACCTTCCATTCAAAGTTGGATAGCCTCTCAAACATGTCAACAAATAAAAACCATGCAATCACATGAAATCTGTACTTGTTATAAATGCATATAAAAAATGGCCATCTCTTCTCAAAATGGAACAACATGGACCCTGGTGAGCAACCTACATTTTTGAAAAACTAACTCAAATTTAGGAGATGTTAATAGCAAGGGTTAGCCTCATCCTTCGAGTTACCTACACAAGGAGGGCCAACTAAAATACAATGGCCACACTATTTATTTTCCTTAGTATATTTCTATAATTGCAACTTATTTTCCAAGACATATAAATGAATTAGATATACTCATATTGAACAAGAAAAATATCAAGCATCAACAATATAGCTTCTATGTTGGTAGATGACATGTCTATGAGGCATTGCAATATAACATCTATAATAACCCATACTACAAAGATGTACAATTAGATGGGTTGTATCATCATGCTTGCCCCATACCTCCATTGATATATCTTACCTTCTATATGCAACAACTTTAAATCCTAATCCTACAGATGTAGCTTTCATGTAAACGAATGTTATAGAGGATGAATTATTGCAAGAGGACATGTAAGCCATAACTTCATTGTGGTAAACCTCCCACCCACACATAGAGAGGTGGAAGAACTATGCTATTTATTACAACTAGGTAAAGGATAACCAACTCCTATTGGTAAATGGTCACCCCTTTCTTTGTTACCCATAAACGAATACACCATTAAAAGATTATTTGTAATGACATTCCACATTTTGTTTCCAAAAGACATAGCTACATTCAATCAACAACATATGAAAGAAGTTAAGCTACATGAATATGCTCTCCATCTTTTAAGGTACCATGATAATAGGTTTGGCTAGCACCTACAATTTAGGTACTTCATAATTAATATACTTATGCATCACCATAGGCAATCAACATTATTTATGTTTGTCCATACACGGCTGGATGATTGTCTACCACCAATAATTTCTAACCTTCACCAAATATTAAAGGACCTGCCTGATGACAAGTTAGTTGACCAACTAATATAGTTTGGCTCATCTATTCGTGGTACACACCCATTTTGGAACCATTGTAGAGGGGAAATTTCTTACATGGTCATTCAAATTGGTTTCCCAACACTGTTCTTTACTCTTAATGCAATAGATACAAAATGGCTAGACTTGCATAGCATCATACCGTCCACTGCATCCACAAACCCTCATGCAACTTCTAGATGGAGGCTACAAAATACAATTCATAATCCACACCTTACCACACTATACATGCACCACAAATTTACTACATTTCGTGAAGAGGTCTTGGAAAATTTTCTAGGTGCAATTGATTATTGGTGCAAGTATAACCTTTCTCATATCATAAATTTACATTGCATTCCTACAAGTTTATAATTTGCTAAAAAACTCTCACCAAGTATGAATGGAAACACAAAGGCTCCACACATATCCACGATTCCCTTTAGCTCAAGGATGCACCTAACATTTCTAAATTACAATGGAATAACCTTTAGTTAGTACAAAATGCACTTGAATTTATTGATAGGATATGTCTCCACATGGAACCCTCAACCCCTTGCACTGAGAAACCAAAAATTCTCTTGATCTATTCTTGACAACCCTTATTTAATGGACACAAGAATGATTATGACAACCAACCCTTCCACTGAGTACAATGAATTGCTCAATTATGTTCACCGCCATACAAAGTGTACACTGCTAACATGTTTGAGGAGAAGGGGACATCTCTTGAATGTCGTTATTAAGCCCCTTCGAGCATGCAAGATAAATCAAACATTTCAAATGTTGAGAATGGCCAACCCAAACACACCCCTGCTCATAATGATGATCACTTGAATCTTCACAACCCACCTATCCTCACTATCTCGAGGGTCTACATAGATTGCCAACCTATCCTCTTGATTGATGCAATGCTCAAATATATTGCAAAATATGTAGCAAAACCTAAAAATAAATTTGAAACACACCACACAATGCTTTCTTGCATTTTAACCAATTTTGAGCTTGATAAGCTAGCCCCAATATATTTTTGAGAGTCTATTAACTTGCAATTCTTCACATAAACTTTGCGTTCACATTCCAAAGATATGCATGCATGCACCAAAGCACGTATATTTCTCACCGAAAAAAGGAAGAGGAGTAATTGATGTCATTATCACATGCAAACACTTTAAATGCTTTTTTTTTTTTACAAGAACTCTAGGTTTGTTTAATAATTTATTTAATCTTTATTTTTTAAACTAAGACATTGTTTATGCAACTGTATCTTTACATTTTCATATTATTCTCTTCATTCAATTCATTTTAGAGTAACTATCTTCCTTACCTCCAATTTTATATAAAATACATATTATATTTATTTTAGTGTTCTAATTTTTTATGTTATTGTTATATGGCTTCATTCTCAATTTCAATTTAATGACACAATATTTTTAATATTTTATTTTCTTAAATATAGAAATATGATGTCATGATTCTTCATTCTAAATGGTTCATTTGCAAAATCATATGCATATATATGAACAAAAATAATGTATATTCAATTATATGTACAATCAATACTTACTTCCTCACAAAAAACCTAACAAACATGTATTCTATAGTATTAACAAATAACTTATATTTCCAAGATTCTGTATATATACATCAAACATCTATGCTTGTACGAATTATTCGTATATATCAAATAAATTGATGTTGGCTTTCCTTTCAATTTTTGTTTGTAGGTTTGACTTCCACAAAAAAGACCAGTTTTATATATTTTGCAACTTTCACCTATGCAAAATGAGACAAAATTCATTTTCGTATTATACTATTTATGCCCTATTTTTCCTTTCCAATTGACTAACACAATTTTACAAAACTTTCTTTCTTTAATATATATGTTTCATGTATTCATTCTTCATTCAAAATGGTTCATTTGTAATATCACTTAAACATACATAAAAAAGAATAAATATAATCAATTATATGTAAAACAAAGCTTTTGAATTTTAAACTTTCTTCTAAATGACTTATTGCCCTCATTTACTACAAAAATGTATGCAACTAATAGTCCACAATTTTTCTTCTTAGACCTTCCACACCTCTTCGGCGTACCCATTCCACACCAAGGTGCGATTGCTAGTGTATCTAGTTAACATGGTGTGCTAGTTACCTCATTTTCCTTCTCTTGATATCTCATCATGATAATGTATTATGAAGTAGAATTTGAAATGTCGAAGGAAAAATGTTACATAGTTTAAGGGAAAAATTTTCAAACTATTTAATCTGATTAATTTTGTAAACATCTTTAAAAATGTTTTAAAATATGAAACAATTTTCCCATTAAAAAGATCATATACAAACATTTAATTTTTTATATAAAAATATACAAACTATGACATTTAAAGACTTCGGAATTGGAAAAGAGAAACTGTATTTGTTAGTTATCTTAGGGTTTATTTCGCTAAAATTCATTTTCCAGTGACAACGTCTAAAGATAAATGAAAAGAGGTGGTCAAAAAGCTTATTATCGTACCTTTGGTCTTCCTGGGGATGACTGCGTTTGGCCTTTTGCCGTTGTAAAATTCTTTCGTGTTTTTTTCGTAATTCACAGGAGGGCAAACCTAGCATACTTCAAATGTGGTAGAACAAAAATATTACTATGTCAAAACCGGAGGTCACGCGCTAATTTAATCGATCACTGTTTCGAAAAGTACAAAGCTTTGTGGGACTCGAACCCGAGAACAACGCCTGACTGAATCGTGCGCCAAAGTTTTTTGTAAGCTCCCGTGAAAGGAGTTGCTAAGAGAATCGAACACGAGACCGCAAAACCCTTCAATTGTATCGGAATTTACGAAGGGAACTCGCGGCGATGTAATTTGACTTTCTTTAATGCTCAAGTCTCTGAGGACTAAATGAAAAGGAAGTCCGCACCCCTGGTCATGTGAGCTATTATATTCGAACCCTGGTAAGCTGTGCTTTTAGCTCTTATTTTGCCTACTTAGGGCTCGAAAACCCCGTAGGAATATCCTGCTTCTGACCGCGATTTTTCAATTTGTCAAAATTTAGGGTTATTTTGATTTTTGTTTTCGTTTCGTTTTGTTTTGACATCGGTTACGAAGATGACGGGCGCCTCCGGCAAGGATATGTCAGCGTTTGACTTCGATTTCGGTGATTGCCCCATGGATTGGGAAAGAAATGTTTCCTTCCGTGACAAGAACCCCAGAAACCCTAATAAGACAGTCACTAAGGATGACTTCATGAGATGCTGTGAGTTTTTTTTACTCTGCTTGTAATTTAGTTGCGTGCTTCATGTTTGTTGAAAATAGTAGAATTTCAGTGGTCAATAATCATATCATGTACCGTGTAATTGTTCTGCTTTTATGTCCTTTTAATTTCTTGCATGCGGCATTGAAATGTTGGTTTATCTTCCTGAACGAACGTGTTCATTATCGAACATTTCCGTAGATTTTCTCAAAGGTAGCTTCGTAGAACTTTGACGTTTCTGAATTTGCTTTGTAAATTATTTAACAGAAGAAGAAAAGCGAATTTCTCGATTTGTGTAGAAAATATACAAATTGCAGCTGCACGTGCGTATTATATGAATTAACTGCGCTTTTGTCCAAAATTTAATGTTTGTGTTGGTTAAATATTTACAGATCTGTCGGATAAAACGAGCTTATGTCTCAATATTTACATAGATTGTCTCAACAGAAGCATGTTTTGAACCTTTTCGTAAAATTTACTTAAGGAGAATGTTTGTTTTAAACTCTGGAGACAAGAGCTGAGTCAAAATGAGTTTTGGAGAGTTGCTAACGTTTTCAACTTGTTGCAAATCACTCAAGAGAACAATGTGACATTACAACTTTTAGCCATTTTAGTATCTCAGATTTCTCATGCTATACAGGTGAAAATAAAGAAATTGCTTGATTTCTATAGTAAACATGCAAATGGCATCAGGCGGTAGTTATTTTATGTACTGGGTTAGTAGTCTACGTTTTATGCTTAATTTGAGTCTGTTAAGAAAAACTAGTGCATGTCTTAACATTTACTTGGATTGTTAGAATACAAGCCCTAAACATTTTTATCCTTCATCTGAAATTTTAGAAAGAACAAATTTCCTTTTTATCTTTGTTTAAATAATAGTGTGTCACAAAATGAATCTTGAACATCTGTATAATGTTTGCCAAAGCTCTTTTGGATAACATGTGCAGATGTTTTTGTCCAGAAGTCTTTTAGGAAGTTAATTTTAAACAGAGGGAAATACTATTGTTAATAAACAAAATCAAAGCAGTATTGATCTCCAAGCTGGATGTTTTGCAAATCTGGGTCACAGGTTGTTAGTTCCTATTTTGCTAAGAGGAATTTGTCCACCTATAGCATAATTCGCTCTATTAAGAGGAAAAGAGTTACCTCTAGGAGGCTCTAGTCGATATGCATAGTGCCTTATGCCTTGTTCATCTTAAGACGATTGAGCACAAGGAAAGTCCAACATGTTTGGATGTAGAGTTTGAGAAGTTCAGGAAGGTTCTTGGATCACATCGTGTTGCCAGGATTAGTTGGGGTCATGTTGGAGGAAGTAGCTTATTTTTAGTGCAGCAGTAATGTCCTAGGAGTTTTTGGGGCCAAGAGGTATTTGTCTAAGGATGTCTCAAATTGTTGATCTAGCTTCTCAATGCTTGTAGCTAAGTGTCTTGACATTTTTATTATGTAACTTCAGACTTGTCATGGATGATGGCTGTGTTAAAATATTTTGAGATTTTGATTTTCATTCTCATATGAGATTTTAAGACTCTAATTTTGATATTCAATATTTGAATTCATGAGTCATGAATGTTACATCTTTTATTTCATAGTCTCAAACTCTCGAGGAAACAGTGCCAACAGAATTTTATTGCCTTTAAAAATATATTTGTAAGTTTTTGGAAAGAAAAGAAAATCAAATGTTTCAATATTTCTCTCTAATGGTAACCACTTGTTTTATGCACTCTTTAATTGATCTTAATTTTTTTTTCCTAAGCATATCAATGTTTCAAAATTTTCTGTTTTAGCCACTTGTTTCGTGCACCGTGTAATTACTCTTTTTAAAATTGCAAAAGAAATCAATATTTCAAAATTTATCTTTAGCAATAGCCACTCATTTTATCCACTATGTAATTACTCTTTATTTAAAATATTAATTTGGTGAATGTGGAGCTAAAAAATTGCTTATGCAATTTGTGATTGCTCTTTATTTACAATATGAATTTGGAGAATGTAGAGGTAAAAAATCGCTAATTCAATAGAAAGCGAGCTTTTGTCTCAACATTTCTGTAGATTTTGTTATAAAAAGAAGTGTGAAAAACTGTAGAGTTTCAACTTCTTTATAACTTTTGAGCATTTTGAGATTTAACACTATAGAGCATTAATTTTCTTTCGAGGTTTCTCTCAAGGAAAACACTGAAACACATTTAATATTAAGTTTTTTCACAGTAAGATCCTTATCTCCCAAATTTCTATATAGCTATTCTAGATTGAAAAATCTATACTGTTGCATTATAGCATTTTTAGGCCCATTAAAAAGAGTGAAAAGGATAATGACTACAGTTTTATCCAATTTTTATATGCACCAATGCTGGTAATGCATCTGGTTTAAATATGAGCAAGAAAGCAGAATTCTCACCACAATTGCTCCATGTTTTTCCAAGTTTTTGAAATTGTGTGAGAGGATGATAGTTTTCTGGGACGGTGAAAAGTGTCCCAGGCCTTGGGGAGGACTGCAAACAGCTAATGAAAATGTATATATCAATTTAAAATTACAAGAAATAATTAAAAATATATATTTCAGTAGAAAAATATATTGAATTTGGTGACATCTAGTTGTCCCTGGGATAGTCAAGTGATGTTTGCAATATGCAGCAGCCCTCCCAGACATCAACATGTCCCCAAATTGTCTTGGGAACAGGGTAAAACCTGGGGATATAAGAATGCCTTGGTAAAATAATTATAAACACAGAGTTAATAATCAAGATATTCAATATTAAATGAAGGAGTGAAAGTCTCCTTAAGAAGAGTTACAAACGATTTATCCGATAAGGATAATCAACTCGACAACTAAGAAAAGCAGAAGACAACTGAAGAGAAAGAAGGAAAGATTCTAAAGACTATGCTAACGACTTAATTGACCATTATAACTAAATATTACAATATTATTTTAATACCCTCCCTTAATGGTCAATTTTATTAACTATAATAAGCCAAACCCAAAAACTGATTTTTTTTAGGAAAAAATTACCAAAACCCTAGCAACCAGGTACAATCCTTATTTGATCAAAAAAATCATAAAATGTCTGCAATAAAAAATACTGACAAATTGCAGAATAGACACCAGAATTTTCTGGAAAAAATTAGTCAAAACCCTAGGCTTTGCTAAAGGCCCACAAAACCACAAAAATTTCCTAAATCACCACAATTAAAATTGGTCAAAACCTTAGGCTCTGTTAAAGGCCCATGAAACCACAGAAAATTTTAGGGAAATTTTTCAAAACCCTAACAGCGAACAACATCCATGATTTTTGTAAAAAAAACCTGCAATAAAATTCTAGAAAATGTTGAATAGACAGCAAAAACCCTAGCTGTCCTTGAACAGGTGCAGAAAATCACGATTTTGTGGAAAAAATTGTTAATAAAACCTTGCTGTCCATGATTTTATTTGGAAAAAAATGTCAAAAACTGTAGAAACGTGGCCCAAACCTTAGTGAAAAACCACCAAAATCCTGTCAAACTTATCTGCAGACCCGTCGTGAGTTGCAGAAACTCTTTCGCATGCCAGAAAACCCTGGAAAATGGCAGAAATTTGTTCAGAAAACCCTTGATTTTCACTGCAAACAAAACCTGTGTTTTTGCAGAACAGAAAAGGGCGTGATTCCTCCAGAATAACCCTCACAATTTTGGATGAAGCATACCTGCGATTTTCAGATGAAAATGACACAAATTCCTTCACAAAAAAAGGTTGCAATTTTTTGAGGATCAGACGCTTGATTTCCAGCCAACAGGAACCCGCAAATTTAAAAAAGAAATTGCCAAAAAGATGCAGAAAATATCCCACAATTTTATAAAAAAACTGTTCAAAAACTTTTGAAAAAATCCTCATGAAATTTTCAGGTAAAAAACATACCCACGAATTTTTGTTAAAAAATTTGCCAAAAAATCTTTTGAAAAACCCTTGTGAATATCAGGTATAATCCCACAATTTTTTTTTTGAAAAAAAACTGTCAAAAAAAACTGCCCACGTATTTATAAAAAATTCGTCAACACTTTAAGAACAAAAACCTAAGCTCTGATACCATAAAATAATTAAAAACACAGAGTTAATTATCAAGATATTTGATATTAAATGAAGGAGTGAAAGTCTCCTTAAATAGAGTTACAAACGATTTATCTGATAATGACAAGATCGCCAACTAAGAAAAGCAGAAGACAACTGAAGAGAAAGAAGGAAAGATTCTAAAGACTATGCTAACGACTTAAATGACCACTATAACTAAATATTACAATATTATTTTAATACTAGGGATGCCCTTAAATTTTGGTAATTTGCCTGTGGTACGCTGTAGCTATGTTAGGTGGTTGAATACACATATGCACTGGTACCTTGAGTTCTTTGAATGCCTTTCAAAGCATGTCAGTTTCAGGTGAAAATGGTTGTGTTCTAGAATTTCTGAAAAGTTCCAGCCAAGGGTAGCTACTTCTATAAATTATTGAAGGTTGTTAAATGTTCAGAAAAGCAGTTTTTCTAAGCAGTTATTTGGCAGGCCAAATACAGTTATGCTGAGATAAAGCTTTTGACATGATCTCGTGTTATTACTTATGTCAATCTTCAATTATTCATAAGGTATAAAGAAAGCTTTGGTCCCAGCAATGATTCCTTTTGATTGTTCCATATTTTCCAAGAAGGCCAATATGCTGTTTCCTATGAACAGATATTAAATTAGATTCTAGATATTTGCTTAAGGCAAAAAGAGTTCAATTAAACTGAATAGACCTCCTCAACAAATAATCTGAATTTCTGCGCAAGAATCAAATTTATAAGTTGTTACATCATTCCTGCAGTGGCACAAATTACAACTCTCAACATCTGCAATGTGCATGTCCCTATAATTGATTTTCTTACTGGATACATTTCAAGTGTTGTAATTATATTCTTTAGCTGCAACCCTGCAACCTCATTCACATGGCATTCTAGTGTTTGTCTTTTACACTACCATAGCATATGTGGTAAAAAAATATTTGTAGAATTGCACTGGAATTGATTACAAAAAGTATGAGCCAACTTGGATTTCTATGCTTATAGTTCAATTATCTGATAGGCCTTTGATACCTAAAATTAAAAAGCAAACATGTCTTTTACTTTTATATAACTTGTGCTGAATTGAAATGAGAAACAATATCAGAATAGCTGCTTGTTTGAGCAGGCCTAGTTGGTGGAAAATTTGTTGCACAAATCATTGTCTTCGAAATTTAAGCACAACATCTTTTGGAGAGGCATCTTGACTTCACAAATTTTGAATTTATTTCCCTAATGCTTGCTTCTTTAATAATAATATCCGAACAATATATTCTTTTTATAGACTTTTTATGGCAGAACAAGCCCTTTTTTTTTTTGAAAAATGTTTGAACTTTAAAGTTGCATTGTAAAATTTAAGCCTTATATCTTATTTACAGTTTCCAGAAAAAATAATGTGCATCTGATGGAGACAAATGATGGGCTTAGTTCAGAATATGTCTGTTATCAACAAGGTAAAGAAACAGGAAAGAATATTGAAGAAGGAGATAGCACTTAGCATTTCTTTTATGCAGTTTTTCTGTGGTTAGTAGAACTAATGGGCAACCTAATGATGCAGGAGAAATAACAGAAAGCAATGCCGAAGACCACACTGAAAGTCTATTAGATTATAGAGGTGACCATTTGATAAGTAGTACAAGTCCAAAAATATAAAACTTAATTTTGCTTCAAAGCATCTCCTTCATGAACTGCAGAACTGTGCTGGTATATGTTATAAAATGGATTGATTTGTAGCAGGTCTCAATGTAGATGCAGCAGTTAACAATGATGAAGGGAAGCAAATGACTAGTAGCAGTCATGATCATTCAGGAGTATGTGCTGGCCTTTAAAAAAATCTGTACACCGGAGTCATGATATTTTCGCAGTCCATAATAGTGTTAGTAATGCTTCTGGATATCAACCGTGTAGAGAATTTTAGTGTCAATGTTTTTGATGACACTCTGTGATCCATCATCAGGAATAGCATAACCATGATACAAACATTTTGGATTACACTTTTGATCCACCATCAGGAAGAGAATAACCAGATGATGGATCACAGAATGTGATCTGAAACGTTGATAACTTGATACTCAAAATCTCTACAGAGTTGAGATCCAGAAGCATTACTAACAACAAAAATCTGTAAATTTTATTTTTATTTATGTTCTTTTTTAATGGTGATTTTCAAGGTGCTTTGTCATGCTTGAGAAATGTCTCAAGAATTTTTTAAATGTCAGGAAGAGCAAGTTGACTTGATTTCAGAGGATGAAGGTCATTCTGAAAGGAGGTTTTGCACATCAAATGCCATGTCTGAAGCCTCAGATGATGAAGGTTATTTCACTTGCTCTCAACATATATTGGATTAATGTATTTATCCTGACAAACCATCAGATTCATGTGCTCACTTTGATTTTTCAGGTGCCTCAGAACACTCATATGAAGATACCTCTCACAATTCAGATGATGATGAAAATACGGTAATTAAATTGCCCTCTGTATTGTGATACTTTGGGATGCTGGTGATGAATGCTAATCTTGTTGAATGTGATTTGAAGTTATTGCTAGAGATAGCAAAAATTCATTAAACCAATTCTTTTTCTAGTTTTCTAAGTAGCTGATTCAGGTACAGGATAAGGTTTGTTTGGGTATGCTGGTACAGCAATTTTTTTCACCCATGTTTGGTATAGCTGGGTATGGCTGTTATATACATATTTATTAATTTTTAATATATTTATATTGTTATTATGAATATTTTTATATATTTTTAATATTTTACATATATATATACATTTTAATATATATATATATATATTCATTAAAATAAATAAATAATTTATAAAATTATAATATAAAAAAAGAATCCCACAGGTTTCAGTATACGACAAAATATCCAAATATATATCCGTAAACTTAATTTTCTTTTGTAAAGCCTAGAAAATATTCAGTGTTGAAAGCTGCCTCGTTTGAATAGGAGGCATAAATGGTGAAAACTAAAAGGCAATGAAGAAATGGATGCTACAGGTGTATATTATATTTTGATTTTGACAGTAGGAAAGTCCAAACAAAAGCTTCTCATATTGAAAATTAAGCCTTAGATTTTTAACCGTAGTTGCTGTGACAAGTATATCATCTTTCACAACAAAAATTACATGCAGTCTTATAACTCCTTTTCAATGGATTATAATATCAATAATCAGATCTCTGAAAGAGAAAGGGTTGAGAAATATTTTATCATTTGTTTATCTAAGCTTGAGTTTGATTGTCTTAAATTTTATAATGAACAAGAGTGATAGGGGTTCCTCATATGACAGACATTATAGGCTGAGCTTCAGCTGATCATTGAGGGAAAATTGTCAAAATTTGCTTCTCGCTGCTGGACAAGATGCATAGATCTAGAAATGAAGAGGACAAATTATATGGATATGTGGATTATTCAAAGAAAGGGCAGATATTTGTGAGGAGTTTTCACTTTACTATTAAGCAGACTGTTGCACAGAAATTTTAAGGTTTGGTTTGGAAAGGCTAAGGTGGTTTTATGGAAAATTAGGGCCTGCTAGTACTGTGATTGAGCATTTTTTAGTTGGCCAGGGTATGACCCTTCTGCCATGGATGTACTTGCTTTGGAAACCACTTGTGTTTGATCCTGCAATGGGAACTAAAGCAAGGAACCCTGTAATGTAGCTATTTTCTCTCATGTCCTCGACTGTAATAGTTCTAAAGGGTATTCTGAAGTTAAGCTCTTTTATTTTTCTTTGATAGATTTGGGCAAGGTCATGGAATGCCTTCAAATTGCATTTATAAGATTTGTAAACATGGGTTGCACTTGACTATACCTTATAATCTATGTTATTGGGTTCTCCTATTTGGGCTCTGGTGACCGTTCGGGGGCACCAAGGATCGCCTTAGACGCCTCGAGATCCTTGTTGGTCTGCAGGAGAAGTTAAGCTCATTTTTTTCTCTGATAGATCTAGGAAAGGTCATGTGATGCCTTCGGATTGCATTTATAAGATTTGTAAACATGGGTTGCACCTGACTATTCCCTATAATCTATGTTACTGGGTTCTTCTATTTGGGCACTCGTGACCGCTTTGGGAGTGTTAGTTCGGGAGTGCCTGGGGTGTTCAGGGTGCTCCCACAGGCACCAAACACGAAAACAAGTTGCAAAAAGTGCAACTTAAACCCTAAAACACCCTCCAAAGCTCCATTTGTCCCTTTCATGATATTGAAATTTTGAACTATCAATTGGCATTTATCTTTATCACTACCATTGATCAATGATAAAGTATCATACGATCAAATGTATTTACAATTTTAGATTTTTTAAATTTTTTGCATATATATTAATATATGTATATATATTATACAGCCATACCCAAACATACCGTACCCAAGAAAACAATTTGCCATATTGACTTAATCGTACTCAATCCCGTACCAAAACCAACAACTTAGCCTATAATTATTGCATTCCAACCTTTCATGTGCTTGCTAGAGTTATTGGCCATTGAATTGCAAAGATTGAGTGTTGAATGTGTGTTGTGCTTTTACAAATGTATGCCATATCATTACACCATAACTCCAATGATGACTTTTAAGCAAAGTTAGTGTAGGGGTTTTATTCTAAAGAAAAATAGTTTTATCTTGTTAAATCGAGTATTTCTCCAACATTTAAGGACATGGGGATAGGGTTTCAGGGATGACAAAAGTTTCCTAAAATTTGGGGATGGTGTACATATGTATAGAGGTAAATTTAATATAAAAAGTTGTTTAATATCTTTGAATTTTTTTTTCAATTAAAAAGTTTATTTCAGGTGCGAGTGGATTGAGAATGAGAAAGAAGCTGGGGATGTACATCATGGGTTGCTGTTTCCCATATTGTGCCAATTATTTTATGTGATGTAATCTTGGCACAATGTTTTTTTGTTTCCAAAAGGAGCTAATATGGATTTGCAATCAAGATGAGCCAGAAATAGTGGTTGTAGAAGTTGATCTTGGTGTATTTGCATTTAGTGAATGCACGTAGAATAGTTGTGTTCAAGATGAACTAGAGGAAGAATACCAATGAGTGTAATATTTTAATCGTAACCATGCTGCAAGTAAATGCCTTAAGCACGAATCACACCGATTGCAATGTTAATTTAAACATAGATGGTTTCAAGTTAAAATTCAGTTTGTAAAGGAGAATGAGAGAGTTTTAAGTTTGGTTGGAAAGTTGGTGATGCAAATCTTCTATCATTTTTTTAGAAAAGAAGTTTTTTAATGACTCATAAACTTGATGCCCATGGGGGACTACGAGATGTCCTTGGTATGTCATAGGGATGTTGTAATGTCCCTTGTCCTGCTTTGCCCTAGATTTCACTTGTTGTTTAGGTTTAGGGTTTCCTTTTTTTCAAGTAAATGTTTTCTTTAATGAAGTGACCTTGGATTGAAATCTGTATCCACCAATTAACACATACACATAGATCTATTAGCAATAATATCTAGATATCCAAAATATAAACATAATCATAAATGTAATTAAGAAGACATATGAGGAGTGGCATGGGTGGATCCGCCCTGAAGTCCTCTGCCAAGCCCAAGAGATTGTGTACCACAATCTTCTCTTCTCGGCGACTTAGTAACTGCTTTCTCCACCCAATGTCATCACCTTGGAAGACACTTAACCTATTGGGGACAGTTGGGGGAGCGTATAAGTGGTCTAGGCCTACCACCCCTCCATGGCCTCAGCAGATTCTTAAGTGGGCCCCCACCCCTCCATGGCCCACCCATGCCTTGGGACTGGGCAGAACCTTAAGTGGAACTTCCACCCCTCCATGGCCCATCCTTGCCTTGGGTTCCGGGGGTGGAATCTTAAGTGGGGTTTTTAGGCACCACTTCCCTCACACCCTTCCTCCCAATAAGCTTGCAAACACTCATGAAGACAATCTTTAAACAATCAGATATATTTGCATTCATTATTGATTCTTTAATTTAATATAAAAATCATGGCCTAGAACAATCATAATTATGGAGATTCTAGAGTGAGCATTGTATCAATTATCAGATCAGTAACATTTCATATGCATAATAAATTCTAAATAAGTTGAGAAACAATACCTATGATCAGTCCTATCAATATTCCTTCCTTTTATGTAAATAGCATCAATGATATATACATTTGCAACAAGAAAGATAATTCTTTGAGTGATACAGAAATCAGAGTTAGTCCTTTCCAAAGTGCAGCAATATTAATGATTAGATTATGGCCTGACTGTAGATAGGATTTGCAAACATCAGATTCATGCTTAGTTGTTGGGGATATTCAAGAAATCAGACATGGCAGAGAAGAAATCAGGTCGGGTCAAGGAGAATATCCATTGGACATATAAAACAGATTGCAAGATCTAATATTACTGCATCAGATATTAAAGCAGCCTATCACTGAATGATTCTTCTATCCTTATATTTGAATATGCTAGATATTATGGCCAAGTGAATACATCACCTGAAATCGTTGTAGTGTCTTCCTTATGGATTTGTCTTGATGTTCGCCTCTTAGTCGTCTAAGTTAGGATATTTGGATAACTTTAATGATAAATTCTAGATCCTTTTAGGGGCTGATATTGACTTGGTTCTCAGATTTAAAAGCCCTGCCTATTATAGGAGTCAAAGTTCTTCCATGATCTTTGGCTTTGAATCCTCACTTCCTTTTATACACCCCCATGCCTCTACGTGAAAGGTAGTGTCTTTTTTCCCCACATCTTTTGAAGCCACGATGCCTCTATAGGTATTGCTTGGTTTATTAGTGCGCCTCTTAATATTATCTTATTACTTGCCTTTGCTTGGCATAATCGTTGTTTGTTATTTTAATCCCATACGATATTGGCATCGTCCCCCATAATTACCCCAAGCTATACAACCTCTCCATAGGAAGCAGTAATAAGGGAAAGCTCGACGAAGTATAGAATAGAAATATTTGTCCAATAAGATGGTGCAATAATTGATGATCCAGTCCTCCTGACAGGACATGATCCTTCATAAGCCGCGGTAGTCTTAATACCAGGGTGGTGCCGTAGGGAATACTAATTTTTTCCTTTTGACGCGATAGGCTTGTACAGAGCAAGTAACAAACAAACAAGGCATTGATTAGACAGGAGGGCGACCAAATTCAAGTGAGTGCCTTGAATCCATTCTTCTATTCAACCCTTTAGTAATAGCCAATATAATAAGATAGCGGTAATGAATAGATTGATGGAATCTTTGTCTAAAGTCAAATCGGTGTATCTCCAAATATCGACGCCTAATATATAATATGAGCCCGATGATGAGTATTCTTTAGATATGAGCGACAATTTGCTAGCAGTGGAAAAGGAATAGCTCGATAGACTAGTCATTCCCGCTAATGATCTTTGATATTTATCGATGAGGTGGAATCGTTTGGTTGTTTTGTCTTAGAGACACACTAGCACATCTGGGTCCTTTTGATCGTATTCTCATAGATGATTCTCAAATACATATTTAATCATGGGAAGAATTGGAAATGGCCATCACTATACTATATACTATCTAAGGTGTGTTTGTGAGTATTATTTACCATGATCCGTTTATCTCCTGGTCGCTGCGTAGAAAGCCCATGTTCTTGATAACCTGTCACTTGTTATATGTGAGGATGTATTTATTATTCGATGTTTCTTGTTAGCACATTTATTCTTATTCTTATATTAGCTTCTTTTGAATATTATAATTTAAATAGAAATTACTTATATTCATAATAAGGTTCACTATATATATATATATACTTATTATCTCATTCATCTATATTTCAATGTGCAATATATTCAGGGACATGACAGATGTCTAGATGTCAATACATCTTTGGGATGCCAAGATGCCCTAACATCCTTTCAACATCCCCTTTGTGGGGAATGCCTTAGGGGATGTCCCTTATATTGAGTGACATCTTGAGTCCTCCCCGATTTTTGCAAAAGAAGGGGATGGGGTGGGAATGTTCCTTCCCCATACTTCCTTCCCAAAAATGTTTCCCATCATCAAGCTCCTCAAAATCCCTCAAGGAACATTGGTTAATTAATTCCTTAATTGTTGGTTTGCTCATAATAGGTCCTAGATTTGGTTTTGGATTGGTTTTCAGGTTGAGTTGGGTGGGTATTTTTGGTCAAAATTGAAGAATGAGATTGAGAGGAAATGTCATGCTTACATAGGTCGAGAGTTGCATTATATTATTGATCATTTGCAAAAAATAGAAAGTAGCTACATACTATAAATAGATGAAGTCTAAAAATAGACAAAAGTTGTTACAACTACTTATTATAGATTAGTGTACACACACTTTATTATAATATTAAACTAATATTCTAATACCCCCCCTTAATGACTAAGCTAGGAGGATCTAGAGGTTTATTACAATATGCCTCTTAAGATGTGCAAAAACAGGAAGAAATATTTTCACGAGCAATCTTCTTCACTATAGGCATATGATAATGATGTGCAAAAAAAACACAATGAACATGCTTCGTTGTAGAGTTATCAATTGGTTTGCCTAACTTTCGAGGTGATGCATCTAATTTGATGAAGTCATCATTGGTTTCACCTTCATAGTACCAGGTAAATACTGTAGAGATGAAGTTTCAATTGGAGACAAAATCTATATGAGTTGAATCTCAACTAGAATGGAAATAGCTTAAGTTTTGTGTCGTTGATACACATGTGGAGGTAACTGCCCAAAGGTTGATGCATTGGAACACCCCATGAATTGTAAGGTACATTTGTCAATGGTGGCACAATACTAGCCATATACCAATGTTGGTAAAAATAAAAGAATGAGATTGAGAGAAAATAGTCGTAACCATGCTACAAGTAAATGTCTCAAGCATGAATCACACCAATTGCAATGCTAATTTAAACATAGATGGCTTCAAGTAAAATTCAGTTTGTAAAGGAGAATGAGAGAGTTTAAGTTTGGCTGGAAAGTTGGTGATGCAAATCTTCTATCACTTTTTTAGAAAAGGGGTTTTTTAATGACGCATAAACTTGATGCCCATGGGGGACTATGTGATGTCCTTGGTATGTCATAGGGATGTCTAGACGTCAATACATCTTTGGGATGCCAAGATGCCCTAACGTCCTTTCAACACCCCCTTTGTGGGGAATGCCCTATGGGATGTCCCTTATATTGAGGGACATCTTGAGCCCTCCTTGATTTTTGCAAAAGAAGGGGATGGGGTGGGAATATTCTTTCCCCATCCTGCCTTCTCAAAAATGTCCCATCATCAAGCTCCACAAAATCCCTCAAGGAACATTTGTTAATTCCTTAGTTGTTGGTTTGCTCATAATTGGTCCTAGATTTGGTTTTGGTTTGGTTTTCAAGTTGATTTGGGTGGGTATTTTTGGTAAAAATTGAAGAATGAGATTGAGAGGAAATGGCATGCTTGCATAGGTCGAGAGTTGCATTATATTATTGATCATTTGCAAAAAATTCAAAGTAGTTGCATGCTATAAATAGATGATAGTCTAAAAATAGACAAAAGTTGTTACAACTACTTATTATAGATTAGTGTACACACACTTTATTATAATATTAAACTAATATTCTAATAACCTCCCTTAATGACTAAGCTAGGAGGATCTAGAGGTCTAGTCATTAATTTACAATATGCCTCGTAAGATGTGCAAAAACGGGAAGAAATATTTTCACGAACAATCTTCTTCACAATAGGCATATGATAATGATGTGCAAAAATAACACAATGAACATGCTTCGTTGTAGAGTTATCAATTGGTTTGCCTAGCCTTCGAGGTGATGCATCTAATTTGATGAAGTCATCATCGGGTTCACCTTCATAGTACCACTGGGGTCTCCAAGCCATGATAGGTAAATGATGTAGAGATAAAGTTTCAATTGGAGACGAAATCTATATGAGTTTAATCTCAACTAGAATGGAGACAACTTAAGTTTTGTGATGTTGATACACATGTGGAGGTAACCACCGAAAGGTTGATGTATTGGAACACCCCATGAATTGTAAGGCACATTTGTCAATGGTGGCACAATACTAGCCATATACCAATGTTGTAAAAATAAAAGAATGAGATTGAGAGAAAATGCTAATAGAGAGTAAATTTTTGTTCAAACATGTGATATATAGCTAACATTTTGTACTAAAGTTTGATGATATCATTGAATGCAATTTTGACATCATCAATCCCATTAATTGTATGGGACTTGCCATCAATCATCACCATTCGAAACAAAATCCTTGTGATTTTCATCAACATTACAGTTGACATACTAGTCCTTTCAACACGAGAAGTGTCTAGATGCCCTTGAATCAAAGAACCGACAACTACTTTTAAAATTGTTTGAAAAATCCATCAATGCATGCTTCTCATGGTGTTCTTTAGTAGTACCCACCTCATTAGCTTCATTTTGATGCTTGTGGAATAGATCACGTTGTCTTTTCCTACAATTGTTCTTCACATGCTCAAACTTTTGGTAATAGAAGCATTGTACCTTTTTTGTCGTTGTGAAGTGGGAAGAGAACTAAGGTGTTTACCTTGAAATTGCAGCAAGTGCACTTTTTGAACTCCCAAAAGAAATGTCACTCATATGCTCTTTTTGATGTTCCTTGCGCAACAAGTAGGAACTCACCTTGACAAAGGTCAAAGTTTGGCTTTTTGCCAACAGGTTTAGAGATTCCACAAAAGTCTCAAAGGAGGGTGGTAGGCTGTTGTTGACTAGAGCAACCATATCCTTGTTGGCTATTTGTTTGTTGACTGCAATGAGCTGATCCCTTAGATCTTTGATTTTTAGAAAATGTTTTGATAGAGACCAAACCTTTTCCTGACATTTGATATGTGTTTTGCAAATTATCCCATAATTTACTAGTAGATGTAGCATTATGGATTTAAAGGATAAATTATTATGAGATTGACAACTTGCGAATCAACAAGGCTTCCCTATAATGTTTGTCAAAATCACCTAGGTGAGTAGTGGTCTTGGTTTTTGTGCGTAATAGGATTGTGTAACATTCTTGATACTTAGTGACAGCTAGTATCTTGTGACTATAGATATTATAATTTTTCCCATTGAGTTTTTGTGCCTGTAGCAATAGTAGATTTTGAATATTGGCCATTTTTCTACCAACCCTAGAAATTAAATTTTTTTCTTGAAGATTTTACAGCTATAAAAATTTAAAATCCCCTCTTTTATTTGACCTAGAATTTTAAATTCAAAATGCTTGTGGCTTTCACAACTTGCAAATGCCCTTGAAAATGCCTTTGATCTCAACAACTTGTAATTTTTCACACGACTTATAATTTGCTTGACTTTTTCTATTCCTAACATTCAAAATCCATACATTTGGTGTTGTGCCCGATTGATACCAATGTTGGTAAAAATTGAAGAATGAGATTGAGGAAATGGCGTGCCTATTCAGGTTGAGAGCATCACATTATATGATTGATTATATGCTATAAATAGAAAGTAGTTACCTACTAAAAATAGACCTAATATTCATCCACTCCTTTATTTCTTTGACAATATTTTTAAATTTTTGTTTCCCTTGTTTAAATTAAATTTCTTATAATAAGTGCAATTTCCTTGGTCTCATTTTAAATTTTTGTATAAGTAAAATTAAATTTAAATTTTAGATATGCCTTTAATTTATAGTAAATTGAAGAACTAGAGATATGTTTAAATTTTATAACATTATCTAATCTTTAATACATATTATTAATTTTTTTTTATTTTTTTATAGGTAAGTGCTGTCAAGGGGACAGCTCCCGAAATATATAATTCTAAAAGAGAATGGATGCATGCCCTATCCACCAGGGGTGCCCCAACACAAATTTGTAATTTTGAGCTTATTTATAATCTTTAATATAGACATTTGATATATATTAAATTTTTTTATATGGATGAACCCACAAAAAGAACCCACCCCAACTGTTTTTTTGGGCTGAATCTGTGAACTGAACCTGAACCGGAACTGGCACCTTAAGGTTGAACTCCAGCAATACAATTGTGTGAGAAGCTGGTTACAGTTGAATGTAAGGACTTCTCTACATTATTGCATTACCTTCGATTGGGGCAGAAGTGAGGATGCAGAAAGGATCAGCCTGGTGACAAATTTAGACTGGGATTTTATTTAATTACTCGTTAGATACACTTGATTGTGGATATTCACATAAATAAATGTATATCCACCTAGTTTGTGTTTGTTCTGAAGCTGTTGTAGAACTCAGCAGATGTTATATTTTTCTTTTTTCATTGAATGATTGCCCGAGTTCTAAGGAATGTCACAAATCAATCTATAAGGAAAATGCATTGGAAAATTTTGTATCGGTTTTCAACGTGTATTCTAGAGTGAATGATGTCTTGATGGTTGAATATACTCCTGTATTAGCTATTTTAAAGTTTACATGTAGTTGCGATTGCTAGAAGTGGAGTTCTCCTGTACAATTGCCTGCCACCAATTATGTCAATTAATGACTTGAACCATGTACTCTGAATAACAGGGAAATGAAGATATGGAGCTTTTATTTAATCCAGAATTCGGTCTCTTTGGAGATGCTACTTTCTTGGTACCCCGGTTAACATTTTCAGCAGAAGGGATCAAACTTGAGATTGTCAACCATAGATCATCTTCTGATGAGGTCAATTCTTTTCAATGGAGCATACTTGATGTAGAATACCTGAAGACTTACTGGCTTTCTGGAGTGAGTGTGTGATATTTGTCTTTTCTTTTTGCTTTGAATTCCACTTATTGGAAATAATAAATAAATTATTAAATTACTCCTTTCTTGGCTGTCCTAACTCCACTAGCTGTTAACTATATGTTTCTTGTATTCTAGTGGAAGATAACTTTTTATCAAAAATTGTTGATTTTTCAGGTCAATGTTGCCGTGGCAATCCTTGATCTTAAAAAGGGCTCCTATAATGAACTGGAGACATTCTTCGGAGTAACTGGTATGTGTTTTAAAGTGAGAACATTCTATATTAATGTTTCATTGCAAATGTATTTAATATGGGTGGCACATTGGGGGGTTATGGTTTAGCGAACACATGGTTTCCTTTTTAGAGCAAGTTGTTAGGTCTATCCATGGGGCCCCCCACCAAGGGAATCTAAGAAACATTATGTAGAGAATAAAAAAAAATAACATAATTGCATTAACAAGGCACAAAAATTCCGCTGTCACCTCAAGACCAAAGCCACTGGCCACACTCAAAATTGCTTGATGACAAAAAAGACCTAGACAGCAAAAAAATCCCTCATAGCACATGTGACTAGCTGATACAAAGGAGACAAATGCTGCAAAAACTCCAACTACCAGCAATTTCTTCGTACCACCCATGAGTTACCCTTACACGAGGAGGCAAAATACAAAACCAACATCATGGACAAAACACTTCCTTCACAAAGAAAATGCCTGCTTCCAAAAACCACCATTCCAAAATTCCACCCTTACTGCCAACTTAATCAATGCTCCAATGACTTACCCCTTAGGAGCAGGCTTCTCCATTTTCCACTATTGCCTCAACTGCATTAACACCAGACTGAGCCATAGGATCGAGAACATTTAACCTAACCCCTTGCATGGTTTACATTCTCCTTTTTGCACAATGCTACGAGATCCCACAAAATGTGGAAATCATATGGTTGCTGGTCATGAAAGTTAAAAACACATAAATATCAATACCTTATGCAACTCTTGGTAGTAGGTTTGCAAAACCAAAACCTCCTTCTCTAGCCCACAAACTTTCTCCAACACGAGAGCTGGTTATCTTCTCCTTTCATGCCATCCGTATTAACAACTTTGCTCTTCTCTTCTATTGGGCTCGAATCTGCAACCACCATTAGCGTCCCTTCAAATTGTTTAGCAAAGATCATTTGTGGAAGCCTCATCCTTATAGCTGCATTAGGGACTCCTTGAGCCAATTTCATCATGAATTGATGGAGTCTCATCTCCTTAGAGTGTGGCTGTCCTCCATTACCAATGCCACCCTCTCCAAGAATGGCTTTGACTGCATACAACATCGCCTTTGAGTTGCTTATGAACATGGATTGCAAGCATTGATGTGAAACTAAACTCTTTATCGAGGTTCTTGCCTAACTTGCTTTTCCTCGTACATGCCATTTGCATAACACATAGAGAAAATAATTCATACAATGCACTTCCAAAGCACCTAAGCGTAAAGACACATAACGAAGCAAAACCAAAACCATCACTGCAATCTGGCTCTGGCCACTACCTTATCACATAATATCCACACGTGTCCTCATTAATGAATGCTTGCATTGTGAAAACCAACAAAGCATTGTGGTACTACAAAAGGTTCTCATAAAGATTGCAATAAACTCCCATGTATATGCCAAAAAAATTCTCAAAGAAATTAAATGCCTCCCAATGCTTTTGGAAAAAGAACATATGATCAAGTCCACACAAAACAAACATAAATAAATGCTATACACCCTTAGACTTAAACATAACAAAGATTCTTGGGGACATGAAGCTTAGATGCTGATCAAATCCATAACAAAATGAAGGAAGATGACTATAAAGAGTCTTTAATGGATTTTGACCTATACCATAATTCACTAAAATGTCATCCACTTCGTTTAGCATTTGCTTGTAATTTTGAAAACTTACCTTGGTGAATTTAGCACCTAGCAACAAGGTTGTCTCCACATATCTTCCAAGTTGTCAAGTTGGACATGATCCTTTGCATAATACATTAATAAAATTCAGGAATCTTCTTCCACAACTAAATTTTCATACCCATTAGAAGTAACTAGTCCTTTACTTCCCACAAGCGCTTGACCTTGTGCTTCATTGTTTTTTTAAATGCCAAGGAAGAGGGAGCCACCATATTTGAAAACTCTTATTATCTCGAATTACAAAGCATGCAATTGCATTCTTTGGATTTCCTCTTGAAGCTGCATTTCATTTTAATTCCTCCCTTGGAGGAGGACACCGACCTAGTGTCTTTTCCTTTGTTGTTTGTTGTAAACTCATGGTTTATTGGGCTTATTGGAGGAATGTATTTAATTTATGGGGTTCCTTGTAAGGTGCATTCAATATTGTAAAAGCATTTAATGCTTGGGGCACATGTTGCAAGCCTACTTGGTTTGAGGGAGCAAAGGTGCCACCTTGGTGATTCTTGTGCATTGATTTTCTTTAGGGCATTAAATAATGGCAGCAAAAGTGGTTTAGGAAACTTCTAGTGGGTTTCCTCTTACTTGTTGCTATTTTGCCTATACATAAAAGGCATGGGATAGTGTCATTCATCACTTGTTGATCATTCACTTTATAAACTTGTACTTGCTCATTGTGAGTGGAGCTTGGCTTGGGTTGCTTGTTGAGGAGATCTTGAGAAGTATCAAGTGGGATTGTGGTTTTCATTTGTTCTTGGATCAAAATCATGGGGAGAACAACAACAATTGCTTAGTGCCCCAGAAGAAAAATGGATTCACTTTGATTGAGAATGTTGATCTCTATGTTAAGGTTCAAAATTTGATATTGTATTGTAACTACTTTTGTTGTTGGAAATACATTGGTTTGGGTGCTTCGGAGGCTGAGTTTTTCTTGAAAGTATTTTCCTAGGGTATATTGGTGCCTCCATTTCTCTCTTGTGTTGTATTTCTTTCATTAGTGTTATGTGTGGTTCATGCCATAATGTTGCTGTTATTTATAGGTAAGTGGTACCATTGTGACATGTTTCTTGAAGGGTTAATGTGGAATTATTTTGTACCAAGGTTACTATAGGAAACCATCTGTATTTTCTTACATTTGGTATTTGAATTTGTTTATGATTTTGGTATTGGTAGTTTTAATTTCTTTTCAAGGCAAATCAAAGGTGTGAATAACATTATTAGAGATAGGGTTTTAAACAAATAATATTGTTTCTGTGAGAAATTGGGCAGAGTTATAGAAGTCTACAAGATTAATCTTACACAAATAGTGCTCTGCTTCCATTAAAAATTCTCACATTTGTTCAATCCATATTTATAGGAGTGTTATCCACTAAATTAAAGGAGAACTAGTATAACCTCCTATAACCACTCCTTTACTTAGACAAGTTGTTCTAACAACTTGTAATACAATCTTGTAGAACCAAATACAATAATATATTTTTGCACACATGATATTCTAATGTTCAAACTAACAAACCATAACAAACCTAATAAATCTAATGATGTAATATTCCTAACAGGTAGGGACATACACATCTACTCATGATAAGCAATAGTGGAACATGCCTCACTATGCTTCTGAACTTTATTCAAGGATAGCGACAAACACATCTATCCAACATCAAAGTTATGAACAAGGACACACACACTTGCTCACCCCAATTATGATTGGAGACAAACACATCCAATCATAATCACCAATTCTTGTGATTGGGGACAAACACATCCAATCACATATACCATCTTGTGAATGGGAACAAACACATCCATTTAAAAACAATTAATAATTGTGATGGGGGACAGACACATCCAAACACAACATAAAAAGATTGAGAACCAAGTCCTCGTTGTCCTGTATGCAGCCACCATTATAGATCATTGCCACTTTGATCACAAACGATATGAGATGGTTACTGTTGCAACTCAGAAACTGATCTTGGCTTTAGTCATTTTGGCACAAGTTTTGTCACTAAAACAATTTCACAGCTTTGTCGCTAGTGACTGATGAGAGGATGCTGATTGTCCTCCAAACTCTTGTGCCTGTTAGGAATTTGTAGGTAGGTACAGAGGGTCGAATTAACAGTTAAATGCAGATATTAAATACACAGTGGAATTAAACAGAGAAATAAAAACAATTGACAGAAACAACGAGAAGACAACAAGAGTTTTTAATGTGGTTCACCCGATTATTGGGCTACATCCACCGACAGCAGTCCTTTATATTAATAATTCCTAGCAAATACAATGTACATTAAACATGTAGCAGCTTGCTGCAATCATTAACCACGATATCCACTGCTCTGTTCACCCGCGCACAAGTGCTACATGTGCCTAAAGCTTCAACCTGCGTTTTTCTCTGTCACAAAGCCGTGACTTTCTGCTAACTGTTTTTCATGCACAACAGCGACGAAACCTCAAACATCATGTGGCTCTTGGTATCCCACATGCACTGCTACTGGCATTCAACTCGTGCCTCTTGGGTTTCAACGCGCAAAAACAAAATTGTTTCTTTTCTGGGCAGTTTCTTAACTGTTTTCATTTTTCAACTATATTTTAAATACAAATGGACAGCAAATTTCCTTTATTAAAAATGAGCAAATTTTGCTTCGTGGGTGCTGCTCCCAAACCACCATCGTGGGCTCCGCTCTCAGGCCCCTGCCAGGGGGATAATATCCCTCAAACCCCACAAGAGGAGCTCCGCCTTCCTTCCAATTCCCTCGTTAATTAATTTGGGGGGAAAATGTGCCGAGAAAAGTGGGGAAAATTTAAGCTTCGAGTTTGATCGGGCTCCACATAACATCAGTGCTTCCATCCTCCAGTTAATTTGCTACTCAGCAAATTTTTATTTGAAGCTTAATTTTAGAGGAGATTACATGAAAATCTCGTGATATATCACGAGATCTTGGATATTGGCACACATCTTGGTTTTTTCCTCAAAATTATATGATATTGGGCAAAAAAACAATGACCATAATTCTTTAATTTTTTATTTGTCGTTTTGCTTAACTCTTGACTTATGTTTCTAGTTTTTCAAGAACAAAACCTTGCAAATTTATTTATATTTTTCGTTGCATTCTACATATTCCTATTTAGGGCATGCTCTACTATTCATTGACTTGTATCAATTTTTTTTTGGTTCCATTGTTAATAGCATTAAAAGCTTAACTTTTGTAAGATTTGATCTGTGGTTATAATTATATATTATAAGTTTATAACACAATTTCTGAATACACATATAAGCTTTAAGAGGAAACTTTTTGTGTGTGGGTGGTTTTGTGTGGGTGTGTGTGTGTGGGTGTGGGTAGGTGTGCACGCGCGTGCGCGTGCACTTGCATGTGTGTAGAAGGTTGGCTCTAGAGATAATTATATAATGTTTATTTTACAGAGAAGTCATGTCTATAGGCTGATAAATTGGCTTTCTCAATATTAGCCCCATCGTATGATGTGCGTTGGACTTCATAGTTACAAATAGTTTTATATGTTGAATCATAGCTCACAAATAACAAGCACAAGATTAACATTATGTCTATGTTTTGATTTAAGTGGCTTTCTTAGGTTGTTGGTAGGATGTGGTATGGTGAGCAAAGAGTAATCATAATATGAAGGAATCCTCAGTCCTTGGAAAGTGCACAAGTATAGAACAATTGTGTTTAGGTTGGTGTAGCATCTGTACTGTTATCAGTTTAACTAAAAGCCTGCTCTAGCTGTTTTAAATCTTACAAAATATGCAACCTAAAATATAACGTAAATCTGAAACTGAGCAGAAAACTAGAAACAACTTTAGAATATGAAACTGAGATATTATAAAAATCTTATTACGACCTACATTTTTAAGATGTTACAACACTATGATCAGGCACCATATAAGAGAGTCTGATTTCATATGAGGAGCGATCACCCTCTTTTATATTAAATTATTTGATAAGAAGTGACAGGTCTTTGTACATGGTTTTCTTCTTTACAGCTACTCTACAATTTATGATTGTTCTTTACTGCTTCAATATTAGATTAGTGAGAGTTGCATAGTAGTGTTTTCAATATTGTGGTTATGTACTTATATGATTACAGTATCAGATGTGATAACCTAATTCTGTGCTAGACAGGTGCGTCTGTGTTGTTTGCATTTAATGACTCAAGTTGGCTTGAACATTTCCAAAACATTGTGTCCCTAAATGACACATATAGTGCTATTTGGAAACCCCTGGATGGGTAAGTTAATTATTTTGATCAGCTATTATTTGAAATTGTTAAACTTAGGATTATGGTATGAGAATGGGTTTGATACAATCATTGAAGAATTATCTATTTTTCATCTCATTTAAGCTAAAAAAAATGTTAAATTTGAGAGGGGAGAGGAGTAAATTTTGCAATATTTTGCATGGATTGCAAGTGGAAACTGCTCTGTAGCCAGTCATTATTCAATGTCTTAAATGTTTTATTTTTGTGTCTTTCTTTTGGTAGTTTTCTCTCTGACAAAGAGTGCAATTAGGAATTATGTAGTAAACATTTGTGCTTGTTATTATATGTTTACCATTACTGGCATCAATGTGACTCACACAATATATGCATCTGTTTCTACAACTGCAGTTTTTTAACATGAGAAAAAACAAATCCCTCTCTAATAAATAGCTTATTATAAATCTTCTTGTTTTACGTCTTTCGATGAGTATCTTTTGAAAATGCACGCTGCTTATTTTTTAGTTCACCTCTTGAATTACAGATGTCATGTGACCAAGTTACTTGTATGTCAATAAGAAAAGGTGTGTGTGTGTGTGTGTGTGTTAAATAAATATTTTTTTGAGCGAAGGGGGCAGATTAGAAAAATTTAACCACCCTTTTGAGAAATATAGAGTGCTTGCTCTGCTAATAAAAAGACAGCTAGAACAAACAGCTGACAAACAACTAGCAAACAGCTATGTAATACAGAAGTGCTGCTGAAAAGATATCCCAGAGACTAGCAAAGTTTAATGACATAGTACATAAGAGAGATAGAATTCAGCAAACTATGAGGGAGATAGTGCTTTCCTAAACTATGCTAGACGTGAGGTTACTGAAAGATGACTACCTCTTGGAGACCATGCCAAGGATTCATTATCATCTAGGTTTGAGCAAGTCCAGCAGACCAATTAGTTCTTCTGGCTGGAATGCTATTAGAGCTTCTCTGCCAAAGTATTGGGTTAGGGTTGGGGCTGAAATATGTGCATGTTCTTAAATTATGTCAATTATTTGTTGTTGATCCTTTGCTGACACCAGCAAGGTTTTTATGGCTTGAAGAGTGCTCGCATGGTTCTGGATAACAACACTGAGGTTATCAATGTTAATATTAATTGTATTCATGTCTTTTTGCTCTTTCCCTACAATGTGTAATGAGTACAACAATATTATCTCCAAGAACAGGTTGTGGTTTTTAACTTCCCTCATATTTTCTTTGAGGTGGGATGGCATTGACAATCTAATGGATTATGGCAGGAAGGCTGGGTTCAATTTTAGAGATTTTTTGCTTGCCAGTTGAAGTGGCAGATTTTTTGGGAGCACTATACTCACTAGAAGATGTAACTAAAGAGAATGAATGGAAAAGATGCCAGTGGATAGTTGATAGGGCTGGAGGGGCGAGGGAAATGCCCATAGTGTGAAGAGGGATATCAAGCATGACAATGGTGGCAAGGGAGGAGCGTTGCACACTATGGTGGCAGTAGAATTGAGTGCAGAGAAAAGGATTGAAATGCACATTTGGGGAATGAGTAAGAGGGTCAGTACCAACAGGAATATCAGCAACTGAAATTAGATTTAATTTCCATATAGGAATCTTGACAATAGTGACAGCATTGGATCAAGAGGCACTGTTTACCTTGGAATGTGGGTGCGCATAACATCATACATTGCAATAGGATCCAGAGAGTGAGGTTTGGCTGTACTCCCTCTTCATGTTTGTTTCGTGTTGAGCTTTCTTTCCTCTTGTAGACACAAACTTGTGATTAAAAACTTTTTTCTTTGCTCCTTGTTCATTGATAGAGATCCTTTCTAATTTCATCCTCGTCAAGAATTTTTGAATGTGGTAGGTAAGGAAAGGAATGCCATCCTCAAAAATCTTCCATAAATTGTTGAAATCAGGAGTCATGAGTGATGTGAAATAGGCAAAATCTTTTTGTTGTTAGGGAGTTCAATGATATAGATTTTGTTGCTAGTGGGGAAAAATGGAGATATGGTGAATTATCGCTTTAGGAACAATAGAAGAGCGAGGTTGTTGAGGTGGAGTCGTCATTGATGTCTTCTAGTGACATATGAACACATCATCAGACCCCTTTTCTACAGGCCACACTCCATTTTGAGTTGGATTGTGCAAGTGGGTTGCTTTACATAAAGAATATGCAGGTGTGTCATGTAAGTGCCTTAAGTGGTTGAAGACAAGTCAGAAAATAAAATCAGTTTGGCTCCCTATTATAAATTTTCAGCTGCTTGATGAGATGTGTGAAATGAATGAGTTGTTGAGGATAATAAGAATGGTATTCAGGGAAATCAAAGAGAATATCTGACTTTACTCATCTTTATTCTCCATGGATTGGTTGGCAAGTGTGGATATCTTGTTCCTGCATGGAATTGTCTTCGTGAAAGTTTGCTTGTTGGCAGACTGCACATTAGACACATGATCTTCAAAAGGAAAATCGCCTGTGTTTTTGGGCGGAGGCATTGGGTGGTTGAATAGAAGAATGGGAGTGGGGTGTGCAAGGGGAGAGTTGGTGTGGGTGTGACGAATCGTAGTTGTGGGAGGGGTTATGAGTTTCAAGGGTTAGGATTAAATGAGGGATTGGGGAGGGGAGAAGGGTGCCCATGAGCTGGGATTATTGTTAGGGATTTGGGGGTGAGAAAAGTTGATCTGTAAACTCCCAAATTGTAATGTAGAATTCACTAGAACATGAATGTATTGTTCTAATGGCATAGAACAAATGGCAATAGTTAAGAGGAGTAATGCCACTCAAAATAGAGAATTCACAGTGCTGGAAGTTAAAGGAATTCACCACAAAAACTCAGAAAATTTATTTTAGAAACCCTCTAAGGGGAAAAACTAGCCTGGTGGCAGCAAATTTGATTTGTATTGGTTCCAGGAGTAGATAAGCTCAGTTATGGGTGACAAACAGTTCAGAAAGATTAGAAAAATTAGTATTAAAAAATATAGGATGAACCTGAACCCACAGAATATTGAAGTTCGTAGAGCAAACACATATATATTATTTCACTGTTGTTACACTATTGTTGCAGAAATAAAATGTTATATGATATATTTTTCATCGGGTTAATAACTATTCACAATCCATTGGCTTATAAAAGTCTTTCAATTTTCCTGTACCCAACAACTACTCTTCTCAACTGCCTACTGGAAAAACTCCCAACTTAATTACTAGACCACTACTTATATGCCAACAATTGTTTCATTTATTTATTAACCATCACTATTCTATAATCAAACATTAAGTTTTATTGTATTCTAGTCTAATGATGTAATTCTAATTCCAATATTGCCACCCTTATTACATCAATCCAAACAAATGACAGAACAGTACATGGACTGAACACAATAGCACATTTGGAAATGTGATGAAGCACCTCCACCAAATTTTTCACTTAACCAACACACACCAAATTGATCATATTGGTGGATGTTTTGACTATCAAACATTACAAATCCTCTGTATCACATGAGAGAACAAATCCCAACCTCTATTTACAACAAGAGAACAACTCTCCTTCAAGGGTCCACCCTTCTCCAAGTGTGTCAAAATCCTTCCTCTGTTGTCTGCACATGAGAGAACAACTCTCCTATAAGAGTCCACTTTCCTTCAAAAGTGTCAATAACCTTTCTCCAGTGTTTGGGAACCAAATATTCCTCTGATGTACAATAGAAACAAAATGAATGTAGATATGCTAATCACACCTATTTCATTGATTACACTATCCAAAAAACAAGCAAATGCAGATATAGTAACCTCACCTATTTTGAAGGTTACACTTTCCACAGTTACTGCTAAGAACTGCCGAGTCTTCCTTGCTTGATGAAGGGACACAAATGTGGTTGTGCTTCTCAAACAATCTACTATCTTAGAGCCAGAAGAGAGCTCAAAATGTGGAAATCCTCCAACCTCTGCTGCCTCCAGCCTCCTCTTTGACCTGCTTAGTTCTTAATCTTCACAAATTCTTCACTTCTTATGTTATCCATTCACTTCAATATCTGCCTCCTAACCACCTTTAAGCTTTTGCTTTTCATGGCATGACACCAAGCATCAAATAATAGGTATTAAAGAAAACTATGTGATACAAGATAATCAAAATTTAGAGGTTCTGTTTTTTGGAGAATTTTAGGAGAACTTTACATAGAGAAAAATTAAGACCATAGATAGACATCAGGTGTTGGTTTCCACCAATAATGCACCTTTCTACAATGTGGCTTTCACATGTATAGAAAAACGTCTTTACAACTCATTTTTCATAAAACATGATTACATCAATGATATGAAAAAATAATGAACCTTGGCAGGATTTGAACATGAGATCATTGAGTTAGTATCAACAAAATTTGTACTCTTCCCTACACCAATCAATCCATGCACAGTTCTATTCAATTTGTTGCATTTGATGTCTACATTGTCCATGCATTAAATTCTCTAAAAATAAATCCAACAATAGTTAAACTTGCGACCTTACAAATTATGTCCACACCTTAATATTCTTCTACCAAGCGATTCATCAACATTATGATCTACGTTGTTTGTGTCAGCATTGATAAAATAAAAATACATTATCTCTACAAGAAAATTTTAAGAACGTATAAAATAAATCAAATCTTATATCTCCAAATGCCTTTTCTATTTGTGCATGTTCAATGTCATTGCTGTTGTAATATTTTGGTGCTGCATTAATCGTTTCTCTAAACCACATTCCTCTCTTGCTCAATTAATACTTTTGTGTATTTTTTGCTGGTCGTCAGTTCTGAAATGCTGTATGCTGCCACTGAAGCATGGAAGTTGGGCTTTAAACAGTTGTTCAACAAAGATTCACCCGGCAGAAAATTTGCTGGCCTACAGATGATAATCTCTTTTTTTTTTGGTGCTGTAATTTCTACAGTAACCCTTCTAATAGCAGACCTCAATGCTTTTGTAATTATGCCTTTCAACATCTGCAGAAATAGGAAATTAATCGTTCAGCATTTGAGATTGTAACATCTGCAGCAGCAGCAGCATGGAGAATGATAGAGATCTTGGAGATTGAAGATCATTCAACATCTTCATGCCATTCCTTCCATGAAGTACACTCAAAATTTCCTCAAATAAATCAGTATTTTACATGTTTGGGGATTTGAACGCCTAAATATTATGATTAAACTAGCAAATCAACTGGTTTCCAGTTTGTTTTATAGAACTGGCAGATCCAGCAACTATAGCACTTATTGCTGGCTAAGCTGGTGATGATAAATAACATGCATTTCACATCATGCCACTCGCCCTTCAAAGTAACTTCCTGTGATCATTCACAGGAGCAGAGCGCAGCCTTCAACCTCACACAAATATCCATTGATCAAGGTCTACACCTGTTACAGATATGCTGGCATGTTATGTAGAATGCAAAGGAAATCATCAAATCACAGAGCCATAATACATAGGTGCTCAGATACCATATTGAAATTTATTGAGCAAACACATATAGATATCTTACCATATTAACAATATTGTTGTGGAAATAAATTGTAATATGATATATTATTTCATTGGTTTAATAATTTTGTACAATGCATTGAAGGCTTTCAATTTTCGTACACCCAACAACTACTCTACTCAACCGCCTATGGGAAGTAACCCCCAACTTAAATGCATGACAACTACTTATATGCCAACAATTGTTCTATTTACTTATTAACCATTACTAACCTATAACCTATAATCTAACTTATTAACATTTATCTATATTCTAACCTAATGATGTGATACTAATTCCAACACTCAAATGACACAAGTCGAACCTACTTCTGCGCTTGTGACCCACAACTGTTGAAAACAGAATGTGAAAGGAACAAGTGACTTTTCCACTTGCTATTCTGTTCTCAAACAACTATTAAGAGAGGTGGAAAGTCTTTTAAGTTTTATCACCAATAATGGTCAACAAAGAGTATTGTTAAAGATTGTATCACCTAGAAGTAGGAGGGCTTGAAAGGGATGTTAATTTACAACTGTATTTGTCCATTTGAGGAATATACTCCACTAGAAGAGCAATTGCCTCTATCAATTGGATTTTTGCTTTTTAATCCCTTAGAGGGTTTTCCTAGGATAAAAATCTTGTGTTTTTGTTGCTTCTTTCATTTTAGCACTTTATTTCTTTGTGAACAGCAGTTCAGTTACTCCATATTCTCGCTATCATTTGTAAGAATGAAATATTTTATTTGCTTCATTCACTAGCTTCTAACTTGTTTCAGTGAAAATTACAATTAATTGGCATTAAAGCCACAAGTTCTTTGGGACTTGGAGGGAAGATTTTGGTAAAATGAAGAGTTTGAGAGTGCAACTATTTTTGTAAGTTATTTTCAAGGTCTGCAGATTGCAAAGAAACAACTACAACAAAGTCTTCAAAGAATAAGCTTGACGACCCCCAAGAAAGCTATTAATTGGTGTTAGAAGAAGATACAACTCTTTGGAAAGAGGCGCACCATTTAAGGTAGAATATTGAAGAGTTGTATCTGGATAAAATAGACCAATTTGAATTTTATAATGGAATCCTTGAGCAAATGTGACAAGAGTTGATAGTAAAAGATGAATTGCTATCAAAATGCCAAGAAGGAAAGAGGAGTTTACAAAGCAAGTTAGACTGTCCTTACTCAAAGAAGAACAAGCATATGCGAGAAAATACTTGGATAGATCATTTTTCCAATATGCACAAATGATAAGGTGAGAGTTCTTTTCATTTGGATAGGCATTTGGTTAGCATTCTTAGTTTTTATCTTGGATTGAGTAGTGTTAAAGTTGGTAAATCTACTTGAATGTGCAAGCAAGGAGTATCTTGTACTTGTGGTGGGTGAGTATGCCAAGGAGGAAAATAATTGAAGTCTTCACATATCTTGTATCAATGATAAATTTTCATATCCACTTGTTGAATAAAGCAGGATAGTTGTGATAGCTTGCTGCATGAGGGTATGTTTTCTTTCATTGTATGCAAAATAAGCAACATGCACAACCTTTAGGAAGTATTTTTCACTTGTTGTAAGCATGTATGTGTGACAAATTATTGCAAATTTGTAATCCAGTTGTATGGGCAAGTAAGTGGAAGACATGGGCATAATAGTGATGGATTTCATAATTCTATTGTGCGCCCAAAATCTTGTCACAATTGAACAATGCACACAGATGGAGGATAAGGAAATAATATCAAATTATAGACATTGTAATATGTAAGGTCTTCTTTGCATGTAGATTCAATAAGGACTATTTTTGTAATAACCTTCAAAAGCATTGTAAAATGACCTTTAAATATACTAGGATCACATTCATGGCAACAAGTTAGAAGTTCCTAGGCATGGCAATCATTGTAAACACAAATGTATATAGCCTAGGGGGTTGAGAAAAGTAGTCATTATAGCATGTCAAATCTTACAATTGGTTTTTGGTACACTATGCTTCCAAGTGGTGTCCCTTTTATGGCTTCAATTTCCA
>VDFB02078837.1:0-10892 GCA_007258455.2 Sequoia sempervirens | reverse complement strand
GGACTCATATCCCCATGTGATGCATATTTTTTTATAATTTTTTTCTAATTAAATAATTAATTATAAAAAAATTATTACAACTTTTAAAAAATATAAAAACTCATATATAGGACCACCTTAACTTGGTCAAAAATTCATGAAATTCATTTTATCCTATAGTATATGAAGCATAGAGATGTGACACATGTTTCAGATTCAAAAGGCTTGTAATTACCATTTGAAAGCTATAGATGTTTTTCAATCAACCTATCAATCAGGACTTTAGTCATAATTGAAATAGAAAATGAATAATAATAATTCATTAAATTCAAAGTAAAACATAATTTATATTGGTGGAAAGTTGAGAATCTCCTTTAAAAACCCTTTTCATTTCATCAATTTTGGGTAAAAAAAAAGTCATCAGCCACATACCCTACACATACCCATCATATTGCCACTTTTTGGCCCATCATGATCCTGCACATACCCTACTCCTTATAACCATGATGGTGATATTGACATTGAATCTTTGGATGTCATCAGTCACTGTGATGGAAGTATTTGCAATGATATGATGAATTGGTCGAAATGGTATAAGTCCGAAGTTGAATTCTTAGCTTGTTGTCTAAGTTTGGAGTGTAACCAATACTTCTAGGGCAACACATTTATCACAAAAATTCTAGCAATTGGTATCAGAGCAGGTTCCTCTTTCAAAGCTTAGCAGTTTGAGGTGAATCTTGAATTACTATGGATGTTGGTGGTCTTCAATAACAACTGATGGTGGCACTTGATGATCTTGATCAATCAAAGGCAAAGGTCATGGAACTTAAGGAAAATCTTGCAGATGTCAAGAAATTCATTCAATCACTGAAGGGAAAGATAAATGACTCAAGGGAAAAGAGAAAGGAACTATGTTATTAGTTGAAGCAAAAGGAAAACAAAGGTCTGGATGATGTCCATTTAAATCAAACCCTAAAAGAGATAATAGGAGAATGTGAGAAGCTAGCCAAGGACAATGTAGCTCTAAAACTTGAAATGGAATCTGTGGCAATGAAGTTTACTAAAGAGATTGAGAAAAGAAAGAAGAATCAGGAAAATCTGGCCCAGTCTCTAAGAGAAAAGTTTGAAGAATGTAGCAAAATTAACAATAGATTTATCCAGTTGGAGATTGAATTGTAGCAATCTAGAAAAAATGAACGAGAGCTTGAGAGATAGATAGTCATTCTTGGTAATGAGATTGCTACTGCAAATGAAGTCAAAGAAAAGATCGGGATAAGTTGTACCAAGCTTGAAGAAATAACCAAAAGTTAGAAGGATATAAATGATAAGCGAGGTCTTGGATATGAGAAGGGAGAATGCTCTAGATCTAAATAGAAGAGTCCTGAAAGGAAGAACAAAGGAATAAGACATTTGGTAAGGCAACCTAATGCTCAAAGATTTAATGGATATTGCTTTGTTTGTAATAAATTTGGACATATGGCTTCTTAGTGTAGAAGGAAGATAAAACTCAGTAATCTATCATTTTTTGGTCAATGTTTCAAATGCAAGAAGTTTGGTCATAAAGCATTAGAATGTTGGAGAATGATTGTCAGTACTAGTAACATTAAATGATATACCTATGGAAGATTTGGACATGTTGCTAATCAATGTAGGTCAGGAAGAAATCAATGAAATGAATGGTATAGGTAGAAAGGTCCGGTATGTTCCAATTTTAATAATATTGGTCACATTGTTGCATTCTATTAGAACATAAACATGAATAAAAGAGGTCCAGTGTATCAAGGAAGAAATTCACAGAAAGACAATAAAGGTAAAGCAAGAGTTTTTGTGGAAGAAATAAAAGATTAGATGAACAAGACATGGGTGAAGAAAAGTGAAATGGATGAAGGAAATAATGTTGTACCAGAAGATCCCTCCGGTAGCTCCTCTAGCAATTGATATTAGGCCAATGGCTTAGGGGGAGTTTTTTTTTTTATTAAATTCCTTGCCTCTCAGTTGTATATCCTTGTTCTTACAACAATTGGTATTAGAGTTGGTCATAGGTTCAAACCCCATGCTTGTGCTTGGGGGGATTGTTTCAAGGTGTGACCCTTGGTCTTCCTTGTAACACTAGTGCTTGGGTTTGTGACATGGTCTAACCACCTCATGTGGTTCTTAACTGAAGCTTGTATTGAGCATTGATAATTCTTTCTTTTGGTGCTATGACAAGTCCAACAATTGGTATCAGAGCTAGTCATAGGTTCAAACCCCATGCTTGTGTTGGGGGGGATTGTTGCAAGGTGTGACCCTTGGTCTTCCTTGTAGCACTAGCGCTTGGGTTTGTGACATGGTATAACTGCCTCCTATGGTTCCTAACCAAAGCTTGTATTGGGAATTGACAGGTCAATCTTTTGGTGCTACGGCAAGTCCAACATGTGATTTGCATTGTTTCATGAAGTTCCCATTTTACCACTAGAACATGTTTTCAAAGGGAATTAAGTGGTCATCATGTAAAGTATCATTAAAAAGTGTAAATGAAAGCCATTATGAAAAATTAAATAGAGAAAGGGTCATTCACATGAAATAGAATTGAAACCTAAGGCAATATAGAATGAATCATGATACAAAGATTCAACACTAGGAGTACCAAACACTATATTTTATTATATATATAATATGGGTACTAATGGGAATACAAAGTTTCTATCAATTACATAGAAACAAAGAAGCTAAATAATATAAAAAAGAAAAATTATTCGTAGGAACAAAGGGTGAACACCAATACACAAACTGATTTTGCAACTACTTTAAGACTCTCTGTAAGAGCAAGTGAAAGAAAGTTCTCGTTTGTTTGCAAAAACAAAGCAAACAATTCCATATTGTTTCTCGCAAGTATTGCACATAGAAGAGTCACCACTTCCTCTAGGGCATCATTTTGGGGAATTGAAGCAATTCAAATGGCATCGCCTATCAAACCACTCCATGAATAGCTGTTGAGGCTGGTGATGCCTACATTCACTCGGTGAAGGAAATATGGTCTCACTAAACGCTCCACTACTCACATTCCCCAATTGTAGTGGCTGAAAGTGCAGATTATTGTGTACACAAAATTCTCTAGGAGTGTTGCATTGTGTACATTAACTTGGTTCAAAAATGTATATCCTAATATATTATGTAGCACTTCCTCCTCAATCTCATTTTCCACTATGAATACTTCCTTTAACTGATTAGTTAATCTCTTGAAAAGAGGACTACACTCAATCACTTCAATGATAATGAAATCATTCATGGACACACCATCGCTTTGATCACTAGCCATATTTGATACAGCAAAATGTTGAAGTGAGGTCGTTCTTGTGGAATTTATAGAAGGTTGGTGACACATATTAATTGAGAATAATTAAAAATGATAGGATGGTGATGCGGTCTAAATTAATGGTGATTCAACAAGAATTGAAGTTACATTACTGATTGATTTCATAGAAGGATAGGAAGCATGTGTGATAGTTATTCAATCCTCAATTGGTGAAGTATACAAATTGTTTTATGATCAATGGCCATGAGCCGGGAGTTAGATCAAGAAGTTCTCGAGAAATTTTCATAGTCTTTTTACTAGCAATGTAATCATGATGGTTATTTATTATTTCCCAATCTCAAATTTTCAAGAGAGATAGTTACATGGCAAGAAAATGTCACTACAACCAATCAGTAACCATCAAGAAGGGAATTTGGTTTCTATATATAGGTAGAGAGACTATTTGGCATGGTTTTGATTTCTGAAATTACATAGTGTTGTAGTGAAGAAAGGAACACTTAGGTTTTATTTTGAGTTAGTTCATTTCTAATTACAATAGTTGATAATCTATGTGTTATTGGTGGGATATAATTTTGATTGTATTGATCTTTGATTCATGTACAATATAGGATATATTTTCAACGTAGGATTTATTCTATTGCATTCATTTCCTTTTGCAATTTTGAAATATTTTATACATGCTTAGATTGTCTTCCATCGTTAGTTGATTGTAGTTTGTGAGTTGTTCGACTGGTGATCTTTAGGACTTTCCTTTGCATTAATTACATTTTTATATGTATTAATGTCATTTTCCTTACAAATTTTTGGTTAAAAGTTACTTATCTTTCATTTAATTCACATGAGGGAGTTGTACCTCTTGATTCAGAAGAAAGCCACAAATGCAATTGTGGCCTTTCTAGAGCTGTTAGTGAATAAGTTCTAATTCTTATCAGGTTGAGGAGTTATATTATCACCATCTTTATCAAAGGGGGAAATCCATTCACTAATATATTTTTGGCAACTCTGATGGGGACACTTTAAATTTTTGAAACTTTATCCTATGTCATGCAGCAAGATGGTACTTCCCCATAATGACGTGTTCCCCATACTTCATCCAGAGCTTGATTGGATGCAAGTGGAATAGGAAGATATTATATCATAATTAAATACACTCACTTGGAGGTACAAAAGAAGTCCTGCTAATTATATGTGAGTTAATTTCATCTTGGAGGAAGAAGAAGAGTGAGCCCTATGTCCACCATGACCAGTAGTGGAATGACCCCCAAGGTTGATCTTTCAATATTATGGCAACCCACCCCGCCATCCTAATCCACATCAGAATCAACCTCCTAATCAACATCTGAATCGACATCCTCATCAACCACAAAATCATCCTCTAGCTCAATTTCCTTCTCGGTGGTGACCTGTAGTTCCTCCCCATTAATCCTTCAAGAGTTGGTGACTCTGACCATCATGAACTCAGTTCCTTGGGGTAATCATATTAGGCCTCCCACCCTATCTCAGTGTAATTATCTACCACATGGCTCAAGTAAGAGGTTTCCAAAATTCTCTAGCAATGGCATTCAAGAACTTCAAGAACACACCCTAGCCATCAACATAGTGAGTGGAATCTTACACATCCAAAATGAAGATATTTTTATCAACAATTTGGTCAAGAAGTCTGTTGAGTGGTTTAGAGGGCTAGACAAAGATTGCATAATCGGGTGGGATGTCCTACACAAAAAAATCTTAGGCATTTTCAAGTCCCTCTTGATATAGACACACTACTTAGAACCTTCTTCAAGATTATAAAGGAAGGTCATGGATCTATGAAGGATTTCATTTAATAGTTTAACTAATCTCTCCATCAAATTCCTTCATTAGAACAACCGGGAAAGGTGATTTAGTTTCATGTTTTTATTTTTGTCCTCAATCTTGATATTCAGCTCATGCTTAAAAGAGATAAGGTCACCGGAATTGAACAAGCTCAAACTGAGGTGGTGATTATTGAAAATGACTTGACTGTGATTGGTTTATGGAAATCTAACCAAGTTATTCCATCTATCAATCACCAGCCATCACCTGCGCCTTCCTCCTTTGGTTTTCAGACCATTACCAATACTTCCCATCCTACCACTAAAAAAATTAACTTGACTATATTTGATGAGGTTCAATCTTTTCTTGACTAGGGAAAGTTTGTGAAGGAAAAATATCAGTACTTGCATGCCCAAGCTATCATCTAACTACTACAACAGAGTCAAAAGATGAGCTCAGTTCATCCGATGATGATGAAGATTTTACTCCACAAGAAAAGTGTAATCCAATATTTAAATTAGTTCCTCGTGAGTTTTTCATAAAAAAATCATCTCTAGTAATGCCAAACAAGAAGGGATAGGAATTTAGTGACCTTTTTGTCCTAGGATATGAAACCTTCATGTTTGAATATCACTAGGATAAAAATTTATGTCACTGAGAAGATCATTAAAGATCCTCCAGGTGAAATTGGTGTGGAGTGGTCAGTCAATTCAAACCCTTTCTTTATTTTTGAAGAATTTGAAGTTCGTGATAATATTTTATTTGAAGGGGTTGACTGTGTCTTTTCAGAATCAATGATGGTTAATTCCACTCACTGTTTTGATGATTATCAAGAAAAGGAGGATATTTTGAGGGTAAAAGAATAGGAAGTTATAAATCACTGAGTAGCTACACTAAATAGGGGATGTTTCTTGAAACAAAGAGTTATATTGATGCAAGCAGTGCAAAAAATTAGACTTTCCTCAAAGGAAAGAAATATTTCCAATCAAACCATAGGAAACAATAACAAGAACCTCTAAAATTTTTGTATACACTCCTCTACATCAAGAAGAAATTTATGATGAGAAGTAGTTATTTGGATGGAATCCAAGTGACATCCTAAGTAGTTACACTGATTATGCTTGGGTCATTCAAATTCTTGCAATGGTCTAGAATCTACATACATCAACAAGCTTTTTTAGGTCTAGGTCATTCTTCTCTAAGCCTGTTAATGGCGTTGTATAAATTTTCTTTCCATTTTTCCCATTTGGTAGGTTTTGGCCTACCTTGTATATAGCCTTTGGTATGTTGTTTTTTAGGTGTGTTTTCTTTGTTCTACTAGTTTTTCTCTCTTCACATGACTTCATTTCCCCATGGAATCGGACTAGTTGAGTACTTTGGGGTTCTTAGCCACATCCTTTACAATCCTTGCCTCCAATTAGAGCCCTTGTTATCAAAATTTTGGGACCCCCACTTTTTTGAACTGACACCCATGGTAAATTTTTGTTGTCTTTACTAGGTGGGGTTTTTATAAGTATTTTATAACTTGGGTAGTGTATTGGTTACTTATTCTAACTCCCTACTTAACCACCACAGTTCTTTCCTTTATCGTCTCTAACTTGGGCAATATTTTGTGATTTTTTCACAACTCGTCACATGCTCCAAAGTCTCTCTTTTCAAGTTTGTGTGGTTTGTACCCAAGGTTCATGAACTTAACAAAAATATTGTTTATACCCTTCCCAAAATAATTTCAAAGCTAAGTGCAAACCTAAGCACTCCTTAAAACTACACAATGATATTTATTATTTCATGAAGTTCCCATTTTATTGCCAAAATATGTTTTCAAAGGGAATTAATTTGTGATAATGTAAAGTATCATTCAAAAGCATAAATGGCATCCATTATGCAAAATTAAATAAAGAAAGGGTCATTCACATGAAATAGAATTGAAACTTGAGGCAAGATAAAATGAATCATGATATCGAGAATCAACACAAGGAGTACCAAATGTTATATTTTATTATATATATAATATGGGTACTCTTGGAAATACAAAACTTCAATCTGTAGACACCTAAAATGGTCTGGAGAATCTAATTAATTACTGTTTATTTGATTAATTAATCTTAAATTCATCTACTTAGTAAATAAAATAGAAATATTTATTTATATTAAGTTCATTACCAATTCTTCTACTTTATCATATGTATTTCTCTTAATTAAATAAACAAAATTAAATGCTTTGTTTTATTTAATTATTATCATTATCAATTCTTCTTTTATCATATTATTTTCTCTCTTAATTAAATAAACAAAATTAAATACTTTGTTTTATTTAATTATTATCATTAATATTTCTTCTATACTTTATCTATTAATTCTATCTTAAATTAAATACACAGCTTCAATAATTTGTGTTATTTAATTACCTTATCACATTTCTTCTTAATTAAATAAAGATATTCTAAAAATCTTTTATTTAATTATCACTTTCTGAATATTTTAATTTAATAAACAAATCCTATAGTTTGATTTATTAAATTATTTATTCCTCTTTTGCTAAAATTAAATAAACTAAAAATATTTAATTTATGCATAAATCATTTACACTATTCACTCACCAATAAAATTAGATTTTTTAAATCTAATTAATGCAACTTCCATTCATGGGAAGAGCTTCGGGGACAAACTTGCAGGAAGTCCTCTCAATCTTCTTCCATCAATCCTCCCTCTCTTCTTGCCTGGTGTTTTCATGGGGAGGAACAATCCTCCATGATCAGCTCCATCTTCTCATCCCATGCCATTCAATTCTCCAGATTGAATCACAACCCCTTATCTCGTATCCCTGTGCAAATGTGCTACCGTGAAAGTTATAAATACAGCTATCTGGCTACAGGAAATGGATCCCAATTTGTGTAATCTTACTCTGCAGGTTTACCAAGCATTCAAGCATCCAAGTAATCAAGCATTCAAGCATTCATCCAGCATCCATCAAATAGCAATCAAGCATCCAGCATTTGAAATCATGGCTGCTATTACAATAGATTTGCATATTTCATCACATAGGAAATAGAATTAGTTCATTTCTCATTCTTTAAATGTCATTTCAATAGTTTAATTAGCTTCTAAATCTGAGAGCAAAGTAAATTAGAGAGATCCTTTAAGGTTAGAGAGCAATAGGATAAATTTATGAAGATTTCTAGTTTAAATTAGTTTAATTTCTTCGAATCTTGGATGCAATGTCCTATTTAGAAGTGTAGAAGCATGTTTAATGTGTTTATCCCATTCTTCCACTTACACAATCGATTACATAGAAATAGAGAAGCTACATAATATCAAAACAAAAATTTCTTCTTAGGTCGAAAGGGTGAACACTAGCACACAAAGTGCTTCTCTGACTACTTGAAGATGCTCTATCTAAGCAGGAGAAAGAAGGTACTTGTGTGTTCATAGAAACTAAGCTAATAGTTCCATATTTTTTCTCACAAGTCCTGTGGAAGGAAGAGTCACTTCTTCCAAGGTTTCATTCTGAAGAATTGAAGCAATGGAAATGGCATCACCTATCAAACCACTCCATAGATAGCTACTGAGGTCAACGATGGCTATGTTCACCTGGGGAAGGAACTTTCATCTCACTAAACACTTTGCCTCCCACATTCCCCAATTGTGATATCTAGAAGTGTGGATTATGGTGTACACGAAACACTCCAGGAGTGTTGCATTATGTAGTTGAACCAAATTCAAAAAAGTATCTCCTAATATATTGTCGAACACATCCTCCTTGATCTCACTTTCCATTGTCAAGACTTCCTTTAACTGATTAGTCAATCTCCTGAAAAGAGGAGTACTCTCAATCTCTTCAATTGTAAAAAAATAATTCATGGACACACCATCGTTTTTGAGCGCTAGCCATGTCTGATACAACACAATGGAAAAGTGAGGTTATTCCTATGGAATTTAAAGAAGGTTGATGAGACATGATAATTGAGAATAATTAAAGATGATAGGATGGCAATGTGATTTAAATTAATGGTGATATGATATGAATTTAAGTTACATTCCCAATTTATTTCATGGTAAGATAACATGCACATGTGATAGTTGTTCAATCCTTAATTGGTGAAGTATACAAACCATTTTATGATCAATGGCCATGAGGCAAGAATTAGACCAATAAGTTCTTGAGAATTGTTCATAGTCTTTTCATTGGAAATGTAATCATGATGGCTATTTATTATCTCCCACCCACCAAATTTCAAGAGAGAAAGTTGTAGAAGTTATCAAAACCAACTTCAGAGTCCAAGAACACCTGCATGCAAAGAGATACCTATCACAGGGAAGAGAATGGAGAAAAAATCCAGAGAGGGTTTTGAAGCTTTGTAATATGAGAGCTATATTATCAGAATAATAGAATGAAATATTTACAAAGATCAATCCTTAAAAGGAGATCAAGCAAAACCTAAAAAGTAACCCTAATAGGTAGACATTTAATAATTAATATAATTATTAAATGTAACAATATGAAAACTAAAGTGAAATCTTAAGAGAGGAATAAAGGTAACTTAATTAACATAATTAAGTTAAAACCTTTACTCTAACACCCCCCTTAAGATGAGCAAAAGTGCAGCTAAAAACATGTGCAAGAAAGAAAAAGTAACTACAATGCATGAAAGTAAAATTGGGTCTTGGCAACTAGGCCTGATCAGGTACCCGAATACAACCAAATCTCTGTAAAGTGGAGTAAAGGAGAAAAGCCAGTGGGAAAAAAATCCTCTCCAAAAAGAGATAAAGAAACATGCTAAGAAAAGCATGAAGGAAGGAAGGCCTCACTGATACCCCCCAAGGACAACTTCCTTCTCCACAAGCATGGGGCACAATTGAAGATAGTGCAGCGATGCCAAAGGTTTAGTGAAGATGTCTACAACCTATTCCTCTGTAGGAATGTACTCCAAGATGAGAGAACCATCCTGAATCAACTGTCTAATGAAGTGCATGTGGATTTCAATGTGCTTAGTCCACTAATGCTCCACTAGGTTGCGGGAAATGTGAATGGAACTTTGATTGTCACACCAATAATAGTGGGACTATCTGGAGGAAACCTAAACTCTGTCATCAACTACCAAAGCCATAAAGCCTCCTGACTAGCTAATATTGTTGCTCAATACTCAGCCTTTGTAGATGATGATGTAATAGCAGACTACTTCTTGCAAGACCATGTGATAGGACCAGAACCAAGGCAAAAAACAAAGCCAGAAGTAGACTTTTGATCATTGACATTACTAGCCAAATTTGGGTCAGTGAAGCCAATAATGTGAGGGGATCCTGAACTGTACTGAATTCCATAATGAGTGGTGCCCCAAATGTACCTCAAAATACATTTGGCTGCTTGCCAATGGCTCTCATGAGGATCATGGGAGAACTGAGAAACAAGGCCAACCACAAAGGAAACATCAGGATGAGAATGTGTTAGGTACAACAAATTTCCAACCAATTGCCTATATAAAGTGGGATCCACTAAAGGAGTAGAACAAGTGGAAGAAAAAACAACACCTGACTGAAATGGAGTGGGGGAAAGATTGCAATCAAGCATGCCAAATATCTAAAGCATATCAAGAGCATACTTCTGCTGAAATATGGAAATCCCATCCAAAGACTGAATAACCTATAGAACTAGAAAGAAGTGCAGAAGACCGAGATCTGTCATCACAAACTGCTCCATCAAAGCTCCTTGAACACTCTAAATCATGGAGGATGAGCTACCTATAAGAATGATATCATCTACATATAGCACAAGAATCAAAAGATCACCCTCTTGACATTGAATATACACTGTGTGATAGGAATG